>CM046852.1:28811938-29049438 GCA_025618425.1 Heliocidaris tuberculata | reverse complement strand
GATGCAAGGTGAAGAGGGGTGCTTCCATAATTATCAACATCTTCACTCCGTGCTCCATTACTAACGAGAAACTGCAGTACATCAAAATGACCACACTGTGCTGCAAGGTGAAGTGGTGTCCCACCATCATTACTACCTTTATCAATTTCTGCCCCTTTACCAGCGAGAAACTGAACTACATCAAGATGACCACACTGTGCTGCAAGGTGAAGTGGTGTCATACCATCATTAATCCCTTTATCAATTTGTGCTCCTTTACTAACGAGAAACTGAACTACATCAAGATGACCATTCGATGATGCATCGTGAAGGGGGGTGCTTCCATAATTATCAACATTCTCACTTCGTGCTCCATTACTAACGAGAAACTGCAGTACATCAAGATGACCACACTGTGCTGCAAGGTGAAGTGGTGTCCTACCATCATTAATCCCTTTATCAATTTGTGCTCCTTTGGCAACGAGAAACTGAACTACATCAAGATGACCACTTAGTGATGCGTCGTGAAGAGACGTCCTACCATCATTATCAACCTTCTCAACCTGTGCTCCTTTACTAACGAGAAACTGAACTACATCAAGATGACCATTTGATGATGCATTGTGAAGAGGTGTGCTACCATAATGATCAACATTCTTAATCTGTGCTCCATTACTAATGAGAAACTGAAGTACATCAAGATGACCACACAGTGCTGCAAGGTGAAGTGGTGTTCCACCATCATTATTCCCTTTATCAATTTGTGCTCCTTTACCGACGAGAAACTGAACTACATCAAGATGACCACTGATTGATGCGTCGTGAAGAGACGTCCTACCATCATTATCAACCTTCTCAATCCGTGCTCCTTTACTAACAAGAAACTGAACTGCATCAAAATGACCATTCGATGATGCAAGGTGAAGAGGTGTGTTTCCATCATTATCAATATTCTCAATCTGTGCTCCAGTACTAACAAGAAACTGAATCACAATAAGAAAACCACACTGTGCTGCAAGGTGGAGTGGTTTCCTGCCACTATTACTCCCTTTATCAATTTGTGCTCCTTTTCTAACAAGAATCTGAACTACATCAAGATGACCAAACTGTGCTGCAAAGTGAAGTGGTGTACTACCATCATTAATCCCTTTATCTATTTGTGCTCCTTTGCCAAAGAGAAACTGAACTACATCAAGGTGACCACTAATTGATGCGTCGTGAAGAGACGTCCTACCATCATTATCAACCTTTTCAATCTGTGCTCCATTACTAACGAGAAACTGAACTACATCAAGATGACCATTCGATGATGAATCGTGAAGAGGTGTGTTTCCATCATTATCAACATTGTCAATATGTGCTCCAATACTAACGAGAAACTGAACTATACCAAGATGACCAGACTGCGCTGCAAGGTGAAGTGCTGTCCTACCACTGTTACTCCCTTTATTAATTTGTGCTCCATTACTAACAAGAAACTGAACTACATCAAGGTTACCACCCTGTGCTGCAAGGTGAAGTGGTGTCCTACAATCATTAATCCCTTTATCAATTTGTGTTCCTTTACCAACGAGAAACTGAACTACATCAAGATGACCATACTCTGCTGCAAGGTGAAGTGGTATCCTACCATCATCGTCAACGTTCTCAATCCCTGCTCCTTTACCAACGAGAAACTGAACTACATCAAGATGACCACTAATCGATGCATCGTGAAGAGGTGTGCTTCCATAATTATCAACATTCTCAATCCGTGCTCCATTACTAACGAGAAGCTGAACTTCATCACGTTGACCATACTGTGCTGCAAGGTGAAGTGGTGTCCTACCATCATTTCTCCATTTATCAATTTGTGCTCCTTTACCAACGAGAAACTGAACTACATCAAGATGACCAAACTGTGCTGCAAGGTGAAGTGGTGTCCTCAGATCGTTATCAACCTTCTCAACCTGTGCTCCATTACTGACGAGAAACTGAACTACATCAAGATGACCATTCGATGATGCATCGTGAAGAGGTGTGCTTCCATAATTATCATCATTCTCGAGCTGTGCTCCATTACTAACGAGAAACTGAACTACATCAAGATGACCATTCGATGATGCATCGTGAAGAGGTGTGTTTCCATCATTATCAACATTCTCAATCTGTGCACCATTACTAGCGAGAAACTGAACTACATCAAGATGACCATTCAATGATGCATCGTGAATAGTTGTGTTTCCATCATTATCAGCAGTCTCAATCTGTGCTCCATTACTAACGAGAAACTGAACTACATCAAGATGACCACACTGTGCTGCAAGGTGAAGTGGTGTCCTACCATCATTAATCTCTTTATCAATTTGTGCTCCATTACTGACGAGAAACTGAACTACATCAAGATGACCATTGATTGATCCATCATGAAGAGGTGTGCTTCCATAATTATCAACATTCTCAATCTGTGCTCCATTAATAACGAGAAACTGAAGTACATCAAGATAACCACACTGGGCTGCAAGGTGAAGTGGTGTCCTACCAACACTAATCCCTTTATCAATTTGTGCTCCATTACTAACAAGAAACTGAACTACAACAAGATGACCACACTGTGCTGCAAGGTGAAGTGGTGTCCTACAATCATTAATCCCTTTATCACTTTGTGCTCCTTTACCAACGAGAAACTGAACTATATCAAGATGACCATACTCTGCTGCAAGGTGAAGTGGTGTCCTACCAGCATTGTCAACCTTCTCAATCTGTGCCCCTTTACCAGCGAGGAACTGAACTACATCAAGATGACCACTAATTGATGCATCGTGAAGAGGTGTGCTTCCATAATTATCAACATTCTCAATCTGTGCTCCATTACTAACAAGAAACTGAACTACATCAAGATTACCATACTGTGCTGCAAGGTGAAGTGGTGTCCTACCATCATTTATCCCTTTATCAATTTGTGCTCCTTTACCAACGAGAAACTGAACAACATCAAGATGACCAAACTGTGCTGCAAGGTGAAGTGGTGTCCTCCCATCCTTATCAACCTTCTCAACCTGTGCTCCATTACTAATGAGAAACTGAACTATAGGAACACGACCATTCGATGATGCATCGTGAAGAGGTGTGCTTCCATAATTATCATCATTCTCGAGCTGTGCTCCATTACTAACGAGAAACTGAACTACATCAAGATGACCATTCGATGATGCATCGTGAAGAGGTGTGTTTCCATCATTATCAACATTCTCAATCTGTGCTTCTTTACTAACGAGAAACTGAACTACATCAAGATGACCATTCAATGATGCATCGTGAAGAGGTGTGTTTCCATCATTATCAACAGTCTCAATCTGTGCTCCATTACTAACGAGAAACTGAACTACATCAAGATGACCATACTCTGCTGCAAGGTGAAGTGGTGTCCTACCATTATTAATATCTTTATCAATTTGTGCTCCATTACAAACGAGAAACTGAACTACATCCAGATGACCACTGATTGATGCATCATGAAGAGGTGTGCTTCCATAATCATCAACAGTCTCAATCTGTGCTCCATTAATAACGAGAAACTGAAGTACATCAAGATAACCACACTGTGCTGCAAGGTGAAGTGGTGTCCTACCAACATTAATCCCTTCATCAATTTGTGCTCCATTACTAACAAGAAACTGAACTACATCAAGATGACCACACTGTGCTGCAAGGTGAAATGGTGTGCTACCATCATTAATCCCTTTATCCATTTGTGCTCCTTTACTAACGAGAAACTGAACTATATCAAGATGACCATACTCTGCTGCAAGGTGAAGTGGTGTCCTACCAGCATTGTCAACGTTCCCAATCTCTGCTCCTTTACTAACGAGAAACTTAACTACATCAAGATGACCACTGATTGATGCGCCGTGAAGAGACGTCCTACCATAATTATCAACCTTCTCAATCCGTGCTCCATTTCTAACGAGAAACTGAACTACATCAAGATGACCACTAAGTGATGCATCGTGAAGAGGTGTGTTTCCATCATTATCAACATCCTCAATCTGTGCTCCATTACTAACGAGGAACTGAACTATAGGAACACGACCATTTGATGTGGCATAGTGAAGAGGTGTGTTTCCATCAATATCAACATTCTCAATCTGTGCTCCATTACTAACGAGAAACTTAACTACATCAAGATGACCACTGATTGATGCGCCGTGAAGAGACGTCCTACCATAATTATCAACCTTCTCAATCCGTGCTCCATTTCTAACGAGAAACTGAACTACATCAAGATGACCACTGATTGATGCATAGTGAAGAGGTGTGCTTCCATAATTGTCAACGTTCTCAATCTGTGCTCCATTACTGACGAGGAACTGAACTATAGAAACACGACCATTTAATGTGGCATAGTGAAGAGGTGTACTTCCATCAATATCAACAGTCTCAATCTGTGCTCCATTAATAACGAGAAACTTAACTACACCTAGTTGACCACACTGTGTTGCAAGGTGAAGTGGTGTCCTACCATCATTACTCCCTTTATCAATTTCTGCCCCTTTACCAGCGAGAAACTGAACTACATCAAGATGACCATTCGATGATGCATAGTGAAGAGGTGTGCTTCCATAATTGTCAACGTTCTCAATCTGTGCTCCATTACTGACGAGGAACTGAACTATAGGAACACGACCATTTGATGTGGCATAGTGAAGAGGTGTACTTCCACCAATATCAACATTCTCAATCTGTGCTCTATGACCAGACTGCGCTGCAAGGTGAAGTGCTGTCCTACCACTGTTACTCCCTTTATTAATTTGTGCTCCATTACTAACGAGAAACTTAACTACACCAAGTTGACCACACTGTGTTGCAAGGTGAAGTGGTGTCCTACCATCATTACTCCCTTTATCAATTTCTGCCCCTTTACCAGCGAGAAACTGAACTACGTCAAGATGACCACACTGTGCTGCAAGGTGAAGTGGTGTCATACCATCATTTATCCCTTTATTAATTTGTGCTCCATTACTAACAAGAATCTGAATTACATCAAGATGACCACACTGTGCTGCAAGGTGAAGTGGTGTCCTACCATCATTAATCCCTTTATCAATTTGTGCTCCTTTACCAACGAGAAACTGAACTACATCAAGATGACCATACTGTGCTGCAAGGTGAAGTGGTGTCCCACCATCATTATCAACCTTCTCCACGTGTGCTCCTTTACTAACGAGATACTGAACTACATCGAGATGACCATTAAGCGATGTATTGTGAAGAGGTGTCCTACCAGCTTTATCACCCTGCTGATGCTGAGCCTCTTTATCAATGAAATATTTTACAATATCTATGTATCCTTTACGTGAAGCAATTTGGAGAAGACTGCTTCCTGTTGCATCTAATATACTTCGGATTAACGCCCTTCTATCGTCTGTCTCACTTTCTAGAAGGGATATTAAGTTTTCGATGTCACCCTCTAACACTGCTTTGAAAAGTTCTGCACGTTTAGTCGTCGCCATCATTTTTTCTTATATTTTCAGCCTAGTTGTATTTCACGTAGATGCCCAGATAATGCTTTGAGGTTACTGAATACTTGTCCCTATCTTATCTCCATAACGAAAGCTCGTATAACTGGAATAGTTTACAATATCTTTACATAGTAGCCACGCTATATAATTATGTATGTCCTTAAGAGAGCATCAAGAAATTAAAGATCAGTTCTTTCTCCAAAGTCCCCGCCGACATACAGTGATGACACATAAACTGTTAAAAATGGCGGATGCTGACAAAGTTATTATTGAAAATATGAAGCTATTTCCTCCCTGTGATTTTTCATTGGCTCTTTGCCTGCTTTCTGTTGCGAGCTATTATATCAAAAGAACGTCAAAGGTCCAAAGTACAGAAGAAAAAATAGTATCACACAAGTAGATCATTAAAAACAAAATATTTGTGTGTAAATGAAATGCTAAATACTACTTGATACACCGCCGATTCCAATGCACTATTCATTGTGGTAATCCTGCGAGAAATGGGCCAGTAGATGTGCAGTATTCAATTATTATTACATGTATAAAGTATGATAGCGGTAATGATCAGGGGAATTTAGAAGGTTGGTGAGATCTAGGTTATTTGTAGGACCATCGAGATATTGTTGACCGTTCAAGTATCAGAATAAAGACCTATTTGTGTTATTGCAATAACATATTTTACGTAACAGACCGACTAGAAAATGTGACTTTATCGCAATAACAAACGTATTTTATTTGAAAGACAAACTAGAAAATGTGACAAAGCTATATTTTAAAATGATACAAGTAGGCTTGTTGCTGCCATGAAATATTTCACGCGGTCTCAGGGGCGTCACTAGAACATTTTGAATGGGGGGGGGGGGGGGGGCGTGACACCCAAATTTGCCGACAAAAATGCTGTAGAGCTCTTGATCATACAGGCCCGTTTTCGCAAGGAGGGGGCTGACACCTTTTGCCCAAATATCAACTTTTCAATTTCTTAATTTTTCTAACTTTTCGTAGTGAAAATGTACAGAAGTTACATAATCATATGGGAACCTCGCTGCCTAAATTTTTCTCATCGTTGCCCGAATATGAAGTGGTGGTTGCCCGAATATCGGAACTTTGAAAATCCTCGGGGGAGGGGGGTCGCAGCCCATTGCCGAAGGGGGGACACCTTTTGCCCGAATATCAACTTTTCAATTTCTAAACTTTTACGAGCGAGCGAAGCGAGCGAGCAAATCATTTTAAAACTTTTTCGTATAGAAAATGCACAAAAGTTATATGCAGACGTTATATAATAATTATCTGGGATCTTCGCTGCCCAGATATGTAGATATTCTGGTACCTCACTTTGCTTCCCGAATATGAATATATTTGCTTCCCGGCCGTATATCGGAAATTTGCCGAAGGGGGAAGCCTTTAGCCCGAATATCAACTTATCATTTTCTGAATTTTTGCGAGCAAGTGAAGCGAGCTAGCAAATTTTTGTAACTTTTCGTAGAGATAATGTACAGAAGTTATACATAATTATCTGAGAATCTCGCTGCCCAAATATGTGGATATTCTTTCTCCTCGCTGCCCGAATATGAAGTGGTGGTTGCCTGAATATCGGAACTTAGAAAATCCTCGGGGTAGGGGGCTGCACCCCATTCCGAAGGGGGACGCCTTTTGCCGGAATATCAACTTTTCATTTCCTAATTTTTAAAAATCTTTTCGTAGAGAAAATGTATAGAAGTTACATACAGAAGTTACATAATTATCTGGGAACCTCGCTGCCTAAATATGTGCATATTCTGGCACCTCACTTCGCTGGCCGAATATGAAATGTGGTTGCCCGAAATTCGGAACTTTGAAAATTCTCGGGGGGGGGGGGGGGGGGGGGGGGGGGGGCTTCAGCCTATTGCCGAAGGGGGACGCCTTATGACCGAATATTAACCCGGGTGGCTCCTGTATTAAACAGATGAGAGTTAAAGAACTCAGTGGTCAATGGGTTAACTTTCCAGTGTTTTGGGCCAGTTTTTCCTTCTTTTTCTTTCCTTCCCTTTTCCTTTCTTTCTTTTCTTTCTGTTTTTTCCTTTCCTTTCCCTTTTCGTTTTTCTTTTCTTTTTTCTTCTCCTTTTCCCGTTCCTCCTCCCTCTCCCTTTTTTCCTCTCCTTTTTTTTGCCGAGAGAGGTGGCGCATTTGCCGACAATTTTGAGTGGGGTTGTGGCATCCTCCGCCCCCCCCCCCTCCCCTCTCGCGACGCCCCTTGGCGGTCTGACAACCCATCGTGACGGAAATTTTTGTCATTTTAGGTGTTTTTGTAATGTATAGTCATACACCTTCATTCTGACAAAGTTTGGCGCATATGTTAGATGGGATGAAATCGACCCTACTTTAGGGCCCTTTTGGGATGCTCTGGGGGCCAAACCCGGCGGCTTCGTTCGAGCTGACAAGCTTTTTGTGAATGACATGGATGGTTTAAGTAACCTCAAGGGCTCAAATCTCATATGTAAAATGCATTTTTGCAAGCAACTCTTAAGGGTTGGTCAGACTTGTCAGATAACGATGACAATAACGATATTTTACATTAAAGGTACATCCTACAGCTGCCCTATTATTATCATACACGGGCATACTCACACGTGCACGAAACATTAGAGGGTGTATCTTTATTTGAAAATCTCGTTATCGTTATGGTTATAGGACAGATGTGACCAGCCCTTTAAACCTTGGGTTGGACATGGCTGGGTTCAACTTTACCATTCTTTTTTCTTGTTTTTGTCACGATTACTTTGTATAGGATTTTCACAATGTATTGTCTTTTGTTATGGGTAAATACATGATATATCATTCATGAGAAAAGTTACAAATATAATATGCTAATATTGCTTAATGTTAGAAGGAAACTTCTTTGATGGTTATGTGTTTCAGTGTCAAATACATACTGAAGCGTCCTTAACATTTTACTGCAGCTGGAACGTGATTGATATTTCACTTTCTTTGTATAGTGTTGGCCATTATAAACTTAATCATTTCTTTCATTTGCATATAATTGAACTGGGAAACAAATTACAATTATACCCTGCTCTAAAGTGTTGTTGTTATTTTTCTTTCAGGAAGGCCTCGGAGTAAGAATCTCAGATACATGTTTATCGATTGATTATCATTCTAATACTTAAAGTAGTTCTACCTACGGGGGACTCTTGCTATATTTTGATAGTGATAATAGGTTTAGCATCAATGTGATAATGATTTACGATCATTCTGAAAGGGCATATACCGGACCTTTTCCTTTCATTGTATTCATATTCGTTTCAATATTATATACGCATTAACTAGTAACTTATAATTACAAGAGTTACAGGTCTGATACATATATTTTCGACGTGTATTATATTCCAGTCCTCCACATGATTGTGCGTGTTAATTATGTACACACTAAGGAATTCGGGTGCACTGTAGGGTGCAAATTTGGGCGGAGCAACCGTATATCTACTCGGATGGAATCTTGCACCCCTATACGGATGCGCTTTGCAGAAACCGGGGTTCAAAACTGTGTAATTTTGGATTCTGCACCCTTCGATCAGAAATACTATTCTTATTGTGAATACCCACACCAGCACTTTTGACACTTATGTCACAGTATCTCATGAAGTAAGACTAAATATTCAAAAGTATAGAAATGGAAGTAATCGCGCAAAGACTAACATAATAGTCCATGGCAAGGAACCGAAAAGGCCCCCCCCCCCCTAGGCACAATTTTAAATGATGTTTTTCTATTAGCTAGGACCCTCATCTATCAGAATCTGCTTCTTTGCCATAAAGTTGGTGGTGGGTCTGGCCACCAGGGCCGTTACCATGTAACGGATCAAGAAAAATGTGAATTTTAGGAAAAGTCATATAATTCTAATTCACCAATCTAAAAATACTTGGAAAGCATCCTAATATATGTATTTTAAGGTGCCCAATCGATTGCAACCATAATGAGAGTCATTTAAGGTCAGGATAATGTCGAAAAATTGCCGTTACTATGGAAACGGTACCATAAAAGCGGGTATTTTTGAAAAATTTCTAAACTTATCAATATGAAATAGACAAAAAGGTGTCTGCACAGGCCTAAAGTATGTTATTCTATTAGCTATGACCCTCAGCTATCATAATCTGCCGATTTGATGTACAGTTGGGCCGTTACTATGGTAACACATCAAAATATACTGGAATTTTAGAAAATACTGTATATTTGTAACTCAGTAGCTATAAAATATATGGTAAGCATCCTGATATAGTCCAACAAAAAGCTGTTATTTGTGAAAAAAATCTATAACTAACCATTACAAAATAGAAAGAAAAAGGTGTTTGCACAATCTTTAATAATGTTTTTATATTAGTTATGACCCTCAACTATTATAATTTGCCTGTTTGACATCAAGGTGGGGGTGGGCGTGACCGCTAAGGCTGTTACTATGGTAACACATCAAGAAATACTGGTATTTGAGATAATACCATGTATTTGATATTTATCAACCTTGAATACAAGGCAAGGATCCTAATAGATGTATTTCAAGCTTCCCGACTGATTCCAAACACAATCTGAGTCATTTGAAGTCATGGGCATGTAAAAAAAAAGGGCCGTTGCTATGGAAACAGTCCCACAAAATGTTGATATTTTTGGAAAATATCTATGATTTATCAATACAAAATAGAAAACAACTGTCTGCACAATCTTAAATCATGTTTTTCTTTTAGGTAGGACCCTTAGCTCTCATATTCTTCCTGTTCGACATAAAGTTGGGGGTGGGCGTGACCACTAGGGTGGTTACCATGGTAACACACCAAGGAATTGTATTTTAGAAAATACCATAATCTGTCATTCAACATCACAAAAACAAATTGTAACCATCTAACTCTATGTATTTTGGGGTGCCCGTTTGATTGCAAGCAGAATCTGAGTCATTTGAAGTCACCGTCATGTCAAAACATGGCTGTTGCTATAGAAACAGTATGATAAAATTGGAATATTTCTGTAACTAATCAGTACAAAACAAAGAACAAGTGTCTGTACAGCCTGAAATGGTGCTTATCTGTCAGCTAGGACCCTCAGCTATAATCAAAAGCTTCCTAATAACCACAAAGTTGGTTGTGGGTGAGACTGTCAACGTAGATACCATGGTAAGGCACCAAGAACCATCAGAGTTTTAGAATAATAAATATTGATCTTACTTACCCAGGATAGCCACATCAGTAATATTACTGCCTTGCAACTATCATTGCCCGGTACACATTTCATACATCTGGGTCAAGCGAAACAAATGTGGGCAAAATACCTTGCCCAGGGATGTAAGCACCGATCAAGGGTCGAATCCAAGACCCTTCCTATGAGAGTGAAAGGCCTTCACCAATATACCACAGTGCTTCCATCATGTATTTGTAATGTAACGAAGTACAATGTAGGCATCTAATTATACACAAATGAAGCTGCGCCTTTAATTGCAATCAAAAGCCGGGGTATTTTAGGTCACAGTCATATAAAAATATGCCGTTGCTAAAGGAATATAGCATAATAAGAAAGAGAATATTGTTTTTGAAGAAAGTGATATTCATGTATCTGAAACACGAATTATCATAAACAAGTGCCTGAGTTCATAAATTTGTAACTGTCCTATTGGTTCAAATCCAGATCAAGAATATTTTCCAGGTTGGAGGCCTCACGTTTATGTCTGGTAGGACACTTGTTATGGCAAACGAAGATGCAAATGTTAAAAAAGATATGCATGGCTTCTGAAAATTCACTGCATAAGCCAATTCATATAATATTGAAGCAGTACCACTGTACTTTTAGATACTCTCATCTACTGTGTTCTCGTATTACACAGGATCCGTTGCTATAACTTTGACTGCTTGGTAGGTGTTGTACTGTGACTGTGAGCACCAACATCACCTTAAGAATATTGGCATAACAGAAAGTGACATTGTTGTAATTTAACATTTAA
Organism: Heliocidaris tuberculata; assembly: GCA_025618425.1. Classification (NCBI taxonomy): domain Eukaryota; kingdom Metazoa; phylum Echinodermata; class Echinoidea; order Camarodonta; family Echinometridae; genus Heliocidaris; species Heliocidaris tuberculata. Next base: position 29,038,004 of record CM046852.1, on the reverse strand, counting down.
AACAATATAACAGTCTAGACATCTCCACTGCAAGCAGCCTGAATGACTGTATTAAGACGATGATCATATCCAAATAATCGCTGCGAAGGCATATATATATGATCGATAAATCTATTTTTAGAAAAAAAGTGGCATATTTCTGTGATTTTATAATACGCAACATGATGTTGGTGATGATATTATTTTTATAAAATGAATTTCTGTCTGTACTGCGAATTGCAATGTGTCAGTATTGAGTTCACGGTCATTCCACGGTCATCTGTGAACTGATAAGTGACCTGCACAAGTGTCCACACGCAGATGACATGATTGAGAGCTACTCCACTTTCCCCCTGCAAGGGGTTCTATAAATAGATGCCATTAGGAATCAGAAGTTAGAGAGTATCCTTTGAGTAGAGGTACGGAACATTTTCAGCAGAATTCCTCTTGCAGCAACACCCGCTACTTTGGATGAGGTTGAGGATTACCCGTCAGAGTTATCATGAAGAACAGATACAAGAGGGCATTGACGGACTTCAGAAGTACATACAGAACTATACTAACTTGAATTCCCTCTACAGTGAAGTGAGGATTCACTCATCATCTTCATCCAAACCACAGAGAACTTACTCCAGCATTTCAAAAAATTGTATTCTCTTCCAACATAGTGGTGGAGGTAGATGACACCTATATCTCCATCCTGAGTTCTGACTTTATTCTGCCAAACAAACACCAGCAAGATTTGATAATATCCTCACCATGGCCTTCTCAGCCTGTGATTCAAGCCAGATAAGAGTGCCTCACCATATCAGACTTGTAAGAAAGTCAACCAAGTTTTAATAAGAGAATACTCAGTTCAAGTAAGGCTGCAGAAAGCCTTAAAGCTTTAAAAGATATATAGACAAACCCACTGGTGAACACTAATTTCACAACATCATTGACTTAGCCACTAAACTGCGCTACGCGGTTACCCCCATCCTTTATCCAACCATGCTTAAGGCAAGATATTTCAAGAAGAACCATCTCACAAACTATTGGCTATATCTCCTGTAAAGCCAAGAGAACTGCAGCTTACCTGTAAGGGCAACTAATGTGTAAATTTATAGGTCTTATGGTCCCCAACACATCAAGTCCATGACTAATATACATGTAACCCCAATCATGCAAGTCCTGAGAATACTGAGCTGCAATTGCGTCACAGGCCTTCTCAGTGGCTCTTTTGAATACCTTCTAGCAAACCTAAAAAAAACCTCCAGGCAGCTATCAGCACTTGAGTCCTGGACTAGAGCTATGATGAGGCACCCAAAAGTTCAATTCTTTGGCCCTGTTTCTGATGAAGTCCATAGCCTAGACCACCTTGATCATGCGGTTAATCCTTAATGAACATGCAAATTTCTTATGGGCAGGATTAGGGGGAAAATTGCTAAATTCTATTCCAATCTCCCCAGATTCGTTTCAAGTACACTGTAAAAAAAAAAAAATCGTTGGAATTACTCAAAACATGTTCGTCAACGGATTGCCTTGATTATTTTAAGTATTTGTCACAGGAAATTTTAAGTAGAATTTACTTATTTTGCTTAATAAATTTTTACTCATTTAAATTGAGTTACATTAACGTAAATAATTTCAGTATTGTTATCATGATAGATAACAATTAAAACAAAAATTATGGCATGTTTAAACTTGTACCCATCTTACATTCACTGACACATTTTTACATGATTAAGGATTTAACCAATTATCTATCATCATCACCAACAAACACTATTGCTTACGCTTTAATTTGACAACTCTTGACAGGGCTCCGAATTCTATATATACCGTACCATCTTTAAAGGAAAACTGGTTGACAATTTTCCTGAAATATCAAGTTTTTATTTGTTTTGAATTGAGTGACAATTAAAAATTGTCTTATCTTCTTATCTTTGCTTAAATGAATTAGGAAATATTTTAAACTTCTTAAATTTTCATTCAACCACAAAAAAAGAATTGTTTTATTAAAAAAAAGAGATTAATTTGGTCTTAATGAATATTCATGAATTATGTTAATACTTTATTACGCACTGCATCAGTCTTCACTTTAAAAAGATAAGTACAATCAACATAAATTATTTGAGTAATACGTATAACTTCTTATTTTAAGTTAACATTACTAAATTGATACAAGTTGAAATTACTTAAATTTTCTTTTGTATTTATTTTACTTTAAAATTTCACGTATATTCTACTAAATTGAAAGTTTGAGTTAGAAAGACTTAAATCGAGTGCGTAAGTCGCAAAACTTATGTTTTGAAGTAAATTCTACATGGGAAAAATAAGTAAAAATTACCAATTGGCATATTATTTTTTACAGTGTAGACAGGTTTAAGCTACAAACCGACAAGTTTATTATCTTATGAATACATTAGGTTCTGTGACTGGAGGTTAATCCATCTATTAAGCTGCCACTGCCTCCCTCCCAACACCAAGGCATATAAGTGGAAGCATAACTACTCAAGTACAGCTAACCAGTTAGGATCAACTATTGTTACTGCAAACGTCACAAATACAAATACATTTATCAACTCAGACACCCACATCTTGCCCGGAACTAACTGAACAGTTAGAAAATGTATTTGCAACATAACTGCTGCTGTGTTATAACAAAAATATGTCACTTTTTTTTTTCAATTTCTGAATTTTCATAATAATATTACCATAGCGACAACCTTGTTTTGACATTACTATGGCCTTATATGATTTGGATTATGAATGTAATAACTCAGGCAGTTTATGATATGTATATCTAGACCAATATCCTGTGATTTCTATTGTTAAAACAGAGATATAAGTCATTTTCAAACAATTTCCAATATTTTGATGGTGCGTTGCCACAGTAATGGTGCTGGTGCTCACACCCACCATATCGTCATCAGTTTGAGACCAAACCGATAATAAGAATCATAATTGTTTTACCTGACTGTGACCTTGAAAGCACACAAAAAATTGCACTCAAACGGGCAGCTTCAAATAGATGTAATGCCTAAAAAGTATTTTCACGTAGTTGAATTACAGATGTATGTTATTTCCTATTTTATTACCATGGTAACAGCCCGAGTGGTCTCCCGACATCCGACTTTGTGGCAGTCAGGGAGGATATAATACCAGGGTCCTAGCTAACAGAAAAAAACATCATTTCAGGTTGTGGAGAGTGGAGACCCTTACTTTATAAAGTGTATTGAATAGTTACAGATTTTTTCACAAATATTCATTATTTCACCATACCGTTTCTATAGCAACAGCCATTTTTTTTACATGACGGTGACTTCCAATGACTCAGATTTTGCTTGCAATCAAACGGGCACCCCAAAATACATATAGTTAGATGGTTACAATTTGATTTTGTGATGTTGAATTACAGATATATGGTATTATCTAAAATTTCAAATCCCTGGTGTGTTACCATGGTAACAACCCTAGTGGTCACGCCCACCACCAACTTTATGTCAAACAGGAAGAATATGAGAGCTGAGGGTCCTAGCTAACAGAAAAATATGATTTACGATTGTGCAGACAGTTTTTTTCCATTTTGTATTGATTAATTATAGATATTTTCCACAAATATCAATATTTTGTGGGACCGTTTCTATAGCAACGGCCTTTTTTGACATGCCCATGACTTCAAATAACTCAGATTGTGGTTGGAATCAGTGGGGCAGCCTGAAATACATATATTAGAATCCTTACCATATATTTTATGCTGTTAAATGACAAATATACGGTATTTTCTAAATTCCAGTATTTCGTTATATGTTACCATGGTAACGGCCCTAGCAGTCACGCCCACCTTGAACTCTATGGAAATCAGGCAGATTATGATAGCTGAGGGTCATAGCTAATAGAAAAATAAAATCTAAGATTGTGTAGACACCTTTCTGTCTATTTTATACTGATAAGTTTAGATTTTTTTCAAAAATGTCCACTTTTTATGTTACCGTTTCCATAGAACCTTCGATTTTTGACATGACCGTGACTTCAAATCACGTAGATTTTGGTTTCAGTCAATCGGGAAGCTCAAAATACATATATTTAGATGCTTACCAGTCATTTTTCAAATGTCTCAATTAGAAATATTTGGTATTTTAGTAAATTCCTATATTTCCTTGATCCATTGCCATGGCAACGGCCCTGGTGGCCACACCCACCACTAACTCTATGGCAAACAGGCAGATTCTGATAACCGAGGGTCCTAGCTACCAGGAATATATCACTAAAAATTATGCCTAAGGGGGGGGGGGGGGGTCTACGGTGGCCCACAGACTTTAAACCGGCTTGAAGGCCCACTATGAACACGATGACAAAAGAGAGCGGACAATATACACAGCTCCTGACTGTACCCTCCACGATTGCTTTGGTAGACAAAAGAAAATCCCTTCATTGCTATTATGTAAAATCAGTAGAACAGGTGAATATAAGCATGTGACACCTGTTCTACATATTTTTACATAATAGCAATGAATGGATGTTGTTTTGTCTACCAGAGCATTTGCGGAAGGTACAATGAGGAGCTGTATATTTCGTCCGCTTCTTTGTTCGCATGTTCACAATGAGGCTGACAGCAACTAACGTATCGTTACTTGTAGGCTAAAGAGAGGAAAATTGTCATAATTCGCATATTCAAATTATATGGGGAGTTTATCATGGCTCATTTTGATAGTTTCTTCTTTATATCATTTTAAGTGAAAGTGCTAGTTTTACTAACTGTTACTGTACTGATTTGTTAATGGATAGGTAGTGGAGTTCGTACACAATTCAAATTTTAAAGTTGTATGGGTAAAACGAACTGTCGCACTGTAGACGCTCCGGGCGTGGCTCGATGGATCTCACCGAGGTCCCCTTATGGCGTGTACTTTACTGCCTGTGTTCCATTCGTGCGTGAATTATGAAATATCGGCAATAACTTTTTATTATTTGATGTTAAGCTGTGAAGAGACGAGAATAGTGATCGATTGCCATCGAAGATGCACCCTTTAGGGAGCAGTTATGAGCCCAGAGGGTGTAAAAATGCACCTTATATTGGGGTGCAATTTTGAACTCCACACCCCGTCTTAAAGACGTCAGATAATGACGTCAGTATGACGACAATTTTTGCACCCACGTTTGACGTCTCGAAGACGTCTGATATTGACGTAATTTTGACGTCTTTCTGGTCAAAGAAGACGTACGTCTTTATGACGTCCTTAAGACATGTTTATTACCAGTAGAAGACTTCATAAAGACGTCTTTTTTACGTCATAATGACGTCTTAGAGACGTCTTAAAGACGTCTAAGACAAAGAAAAACTGAAAAATTAGTGTCAGGTTAACATTAACACACTGTCTATAATACTGTTTAAAGCTATATCCTATCCTACGTCCTTACCTCTTTCATCAATTCTATACTCCTAAAATCCTATATCCTATACCTAGATACTCTACAATTGTATCTCCTTTACTATATATATAGGGACTATAGTGTAGCACTTGTAAAAAAAATTGTTGAAGATTACAATTTTCTAATATATTTCTAAAAATACCTCCTCATGACATTGATTGAATTATGTACAACATAATAATTAATGAAATTTAAACTTTACAACACAACTAAAAGTGCAATCACTGCATAAAATCCTAAAAATTAAATATCTTCTATCTATTTCCACAAATTTTTTGTCGTTTCTACTCATTCATTAATATTCACGATCGATTATTATACTCGGATCACGACGTAAATATGACGTCTTTCGACGTATTTTGACTTCATTAAAAACTACAATAGCGAGGAGGTATTATTACATTGTGAGGAGGCATTTTAAATCGAATTGGAAAATTGTAATGATATTAATAATAATAATAATAATAATAATAATAATGATAATGATAATTATGATAATGATATTACATGTGTGTAGTAATATTAATAATAGTGATAATAATGATAATGACAATGAAATAATAATTCATTTTCAGATACAGTAATATCTCATTTATCAGCCCCTGAATTTCTACGAATAACTTCATATCACGGTCGCATCAGTGACAAAATATCCCCTAAATTACTGATAATATAGAATATATACATGTCTAAATATAGCATATCATAATCTCCTGATCATACAAATACAGAAAATATCTCGTAATTGATTGAATATCACGTAATAATATTGTCCTACAAAGCTGGCAAAAAGTCTTGTAAATTATACTGACGTAAATGTCATAACAATGCCCTAAAATTTTGGCAAAAATATTTCGTCATCACCTATAGATGTCATTTCGATGTCACTTTATGACCTGTTGAAGGGGAAGTCTACACGGAAAATAGGTTTTGATATAGAAGCAGAGAAATGAGAGGATCAGCTAGGTCAGTGAAAGTGTTAACAAATTCCGATAAAAAATTTGTTTATTTATCCCCAATCCCCCATCCTTCCTTTCACAATGACAACACATCAGAATATGCCAATTTTGTTTATATAATTTTATTTATTGTATTTGATATCATTTCCAGTATCACGTAGGCCAACTGATCACCGCCAGAGCTTCCCAGTTTTTGTAAATGGCTATGACAAAAATTGCTCCCCCAAAATAGTACATTTCCTTTGTCGGCATACAGGATGCCAAATCTTGTCTTTAAAAGACGTCAAAAAGACGTCATAATTACATCGTCTATACTGTAGAAATATGACGTCTTCACAAGACGTTACAAATACGTCGTAATGACGTTGCATACACGACGTATGACGAGTTGACTAGTTTAGACCAGTTTACGACGTCTTGAAGACGTCAGTCTGCTATCAGGGACAGGGGTGCAAATTTCGAACCCCCTAGGGGTACACAGCTGCTCCCAATAGGGTGCACATATGCACCCTAAAAAGTTCAAGTCTGCACCCTTAAGGGTGCTGCTGTTGTACCAACGGTCTGCACCCCTACTGGTGCAAAACTGCACCCTAATTTCTTAGTGTGTAATGGGTCTGAAATGGAGACAATAGTCAGTCAGACCCAACTCCGGAAAACCGAGCACAGCTATATACTCCTAAAACGGCGTATGAATATAGAGCCCTCATCGTTTAGTGCGAGGCAGTGTGTACAAAAGGCACGGGGAAAATCTTGCAAAGTCAACCTGCCAACGATATATTTATTTTTGAAAATAATGCTGCGTGTCAAATATCTTCAAAATCCTTGAATGATTCGTCATATGAAATTACTTTCAAATGACAAACATTTGAAATAAATATATCCGCGGCATTATTTTTGAAAAATATATTATCAACAGAAGGTCGAAATTGCACTATTTTCCACATGCCTTTTGTACACACTGTCTTGCACTGAACGATGAGGGCTCTATATTCGTCTTGCTTCATACGCCGTTTTCGAAGTATATGCCTGTGCTCGGTTTTCCGGAGTTGGTCTGACTGATAGTGAAGTTTAGAGGACCCTAACATTCTTCCTTTTCGTTATGTTTGACCGTGATAGAACATATATGAAAGTATCTTCCCTCTCCATTTTTCAGTCGGAATTTGTGTTATCTAATAACCGACAAAAAAGTTCTCCAACGTAAATGCGGTTAGAGACCATCATGATTAAATCTCAGTCAACTCAATCTTTTCAGATTTAGCCAATATGGTTGGTAATAAAGCTATTCTTGATAACACTATCGTTTCGTTCGGTACTATGAGCTGCTCGTTTGGGATTCCCTTCTATTATGAACTTTCGAAATTAAGTATTACATTTTTTTTTAAAGCCGAGTAGGAAGCAAGCACATTGTCATAATAATTCAATAGTAAATGGAATGTGATGTTTACAATAAGCTTGGGACGACGTGATGCTCTACTAATTTCCAAATGAACTATCGATAGTGGTAATCACTATGGTAAGGCGGCTAGCACAAAGATCAGTGATCAGATCCAGTATTTATAGCAAGGAAACTGACGCTGACTGATTTACGATTTGAAAACGTGACAAAATGTTGCCCCACAATAATGTAAATGGGCTACTTCCTGCTATGATGTACCCAACGTATGTCTATTAAAGGTACCATCTCTCATTAAAATGATAATAAAAACGTAAGCGAATTCTGCCAAGAAGATAACATAATTTCCTAGGTTATATGTTTGAGGGTGTCATACTAGATTATTTCACTGATTTCATTGCCATTAACATTCATGTAACAGTAATCTCAGAAATAACTAAAGTTGTCAGAGATTCCTGAGACAGAGAAAAATATGATAGAGTCTACTTTGTCATCTTTAAAGTTCAATAGTTATTCATTAAGGCGACAACACACTGGAAATCGGTTTATAGCACAATGCACGACTTTTGAAAATGGCAAATGATAGTCCCGTTTGCTGACAAAGTCATCATTGTGATACAGAGTGCCTCGTTCTGTCCTTTGTGGTTGCCTTCTATTGCGAGCCTTTTATATTAATATAAATCTTAAAGGTGAAGGAATTGTAAAAACACGTTGTACAAAGGGAACATAATGTGAGACATTTTTGTGTCATTGAAATTTTATCGGAGTTGACAAAAGCTCGGAACCACTTGATGCCTCACTATTTCGAAATCTATTGATATTGGCAATCGTGAGGGCAATGTGATGAACGAAAGGGCAATGTGATGAACGAAAGAACAAACATATTCAGATAAGACATGAATAATGGGTGATAGATGGATGGATGGATAGATAGATAGACAGATAGATAGATAGATAGATAGATAGATAGAAATATAATAGCGGTAATGTAGTAATGACAAATGAGGAAGGCGCACAAAATTTGGTTAGAGCTTCGGGGTATTATTAACAATATATAATTACTTCTGTTATGTTTCGATAATTTGCAGCGACATATTTGGGCCATTCTTTGTAAAGAGAACAAATGTGATTTTTTAAAAATTCAGTTTTGCAATTTTTTGATAGTATATTCTTGAAGAGTAATTAATGTCTAAGGTTACATGAAGCACGTTTTTTTTTAAACTGAAGCCCCACTTATGCTTATTTTCATACAATAACAATCGCATAAATTAAAGTAAAAAAAACTTTTATTTTTCACCATAAATGGACATCTCTTATAGTATGAGCTTTGCCTATTTTCAACTAGTTTTTCAACTATGTAGTGAAAGCATACCCTTTCTAGGTCACTTTGCAAGTAATTAAGCTGAAAGAAAAAGAAATTTAGGTAAACTTTTTCTAATAATTAACATGCATATATAAGTAATTCTAATGTCACACAGGCGACCCCAACACATGAAAAGTCTATGCTATTTGAAAAATACAAATTGGATAATGTATATTTCTCCTGTCAAGAGCTAACTTGTATGTGTCCTACATCTCACCAAATATTATTGCAAATGTGATTCTCGTTTTTTAAATATTGCCCAACTAAATTGGTCACACACGTGACCTGGGTGCAGATGGTCAAGTGCATAACTGGAGAAGTCATGAATACACTCGTTTTGGTCCTGTTATTGCCGAGTTCGTGACCTACTAATTCTGCTTTCACTCTTTGTAATCCTCTTGCTTAATCCCCTGAATTAATAATGTAATCTATAATGATATAATCGAATTCCAATTAGTTATCGCATATTCAAAATTCAAGATTCAAGATTCAGTATTCAAGATAATTTATTGTCATGTAAAAATACTTAAAATTTGCTTTCGGACGTACATTTAAAGGTGGCAGGTGCATAAATGAATACAAATAATACAGTATAACTTAAGACATTTATTATGTAATTGGCCAATGGATATGTCCTTCTAAAGAATATAGTTAATAAAACAAGCTGAAGATGAATATACTTTTGTTTACTTTGATTATTTGGTCTGAACATTAATAAAGATGACAACAATAACAATAACATATCTTGTTTACCCAGGGTAGCCTCATCATGCAGAACCAAATACTGTTCTCCCCGAGGGCCCTGCATTCATATTATTACCCCATCTTTAGAACGACAACTCTAGCGCTCAGTGCATTCAAGGAATATATCCTACCTGGTACCCACTTACTTCACCTTGGTCGAGTATGGCCAATGTAGATAAATGTATTGCCAAATGACGTTAGTGCCGTGGCAGGGAATTGAAAGCCGCTCCTAGTGATCTGCAGTCCGGTTACTTATCAACTAGACGAAAACACCGCTAAAATATATAACAATAAATACATCAATAGATGATATTTATTGAAGAAAAAGAGAAAAATATGGATTGTGTGTTCCCTGTATGTATGTTTCATAGAGAGAAGATCTGAAAATCACTTTCTACAATATCAATGACAATTCATTTAGAGCTATTGCAAAAATGAATTATAAATACTAAATATAATGATTTTTCAATAGTTCAGCACATCTGTACACAATACCCATGGCATGTCAAGTACGTGACAAACCCAATGTTACACACGTGACCAAACATCACGATACAAAATATTACCTCACAAAAATTCTTTATGGAAATTTCAACAGAATTGATGCTATTTTCTAAGAAATAGTACTATGACATATACCTACCATAAATAAGAAGATCGAAGCTTTTGAAAATTCACAGAGATTAAAAAAGATGAAATTCGAGTTTCAGAAACCTGCTTCCTTGCGATGTCACTTACATGACCTGTACCTTTTTACCTCTGACCTAGAAAAAATATTATCACTGACTTTTTTGTTGTTGTTGTTGTTCTTCTTCTTTTTGTTGTTGTTGTTGTTGTTCTTTATTCCATCACACTTGGAAGGTTATTAAAATTATAGGGCTCACAATAGCCCAATTCCCTGTTTTGGGGTCACACACATGACTACGAATGGCCCTTTCAGGTGACTGACATGAAAATGTGACAAAATTAGGACATAAATAGGGGATATTTCCTGTTTTCGAGAATTTACTCATGTCTAAGCTACTCTCTAACATTAAAATGACAATATAAATGTGGTTGACTCTGCATCTATGCTTGAAAAAGAAAACAATTACAAAGTTTAACAAAGTATGTTGTAATTGGTTAATTTTGGTAAGGAATAGTAGGCCAGGAGCCTGTCCCGAAATAGTCACCCCATTTTACATATGATATTTGACCCCTTAAAGTTACTTAGACCATTCTTGTCATTCACAAAAAGCTTGTCACTCTAAATGTATCCGCCGGGTGTGGCCTCCAGGGCCCCAGAAAGGGGCCCCCAAGTCGGGTTGATTTCAGCCCATCTAACATATGCACCAAACTTTGTTAGAAGGAAGTTGTACGACTATACATTTCCAAAACATGAAAACACAAAAACTGACCAAATTTTTCGTCTGGATGGATTGTCAGAAGGCCCCCAAAATTGGGGTAAATGTTTCCCCTTAAGGCCCATGGACCAAAATTTGTCCGAAGGAAGAGGTATGGCTGTACATTACAAAAATATAAAAACTGACAAAAATTTCGTCCGGGAAGGGGGTGTAACACTTTCCCTGAACAAAAAAAAAACAACAACAACAACTACTAAACCCAAAGTGCATGCCCTTTGACCAAGCTTTGCTGCCCCCAAATGCTCTGGATATAGAGAAAACCCAAACTCAAACGTTTCTTATTCAATTCAGATCAAATTTACATAGTACACATTTGAGTATTGTAAATTTCTAGAGGTATAATTCGGTGTCAAATGATTATTTTCATAATACGGTTATTAAATTGTAAGAAATTGTATTGATTTCTCAAAAAAAAAGAAGTCAAATAAATTGTCAGGATGATTTAAACACACCCATTGTCCATCTTCATCATTCTGTTTGACAAGGCATAACAGAGGAGCTGGCAAGGTATATGTGTAAAAACCAGTGGCGGCACCAAGGGGGGGGGGGGGCATGGGGGGGGGGCATTTGCCCCCCCAGTCAGAAGCTTTGCCCCCCCCCCCCAGTTGCCCCCCAATAATTTTCGGAGTGAAAAAAATAAAATAGTGGAAAATGAAAAAGAAAACAAAAGGAAAGAAAAAAGTGAAAAAGGAATGGAGAAAAGAAGGAAAAAGAAAGAAAACGGAAAATTGGAAAGCAGTGGCGGCATCAAGGTGGGGGGGGGGGCATGGGGCAAATTTGTTCGCTCAGCTTGTGTAAATATCCTCATATTTGGGTAGTTTTATAGCCGAATAATTTCTGTACATTTCCACGATAATAGTGTCAAAATTTTTGCTCGCTCGCTTCGCTCGCTCGCAACACAGGCCTATAACTCCCACCACATAATCAGGCCGCGAGATGATCAAATGTCCTCATATTGGGGTAGTTTTATAGCCAAATAATCATTTCTGTACATTTTCACCACAAAAAGTTTCAAAATTTTTGCCCGTTCGCAATGTATAACTACCACCTTATTATCAGGCAGCAAGATGCTCAAATGTCCTCATATCTGGGTAGTTTCACAGCCGGATATAATTTCTGTACATTTTAACGACAAAAAGTGTTCGCAATAAATAACTACCACCTCATAATCGGGCAGCAAGATGCTCAAATGTCCTCATGCATATTGGGGTAGTTTTATAGCCGAATATGTAATTTCTGTACATTTTTACTACGAAAAATGTCAAAATTTTTGCTCGCTCGCTTCGCTCGCTCGCAGTATATAACTAACACCTCTTTATAATCGGGCAGTTCAGCTAGATACTCAAAATGTCCTCATATCTGGGTAGGTTTATAGCCAAATATTCTGTACATTTTCACTACAAAAAGTGTCAACATTTTTTTTGCCCGCCCTTGCCCCCCCCCCAACATTTACTTTTGCCCCCCATTTGCCCCCCCCCCCCACTTTAAAAATCCTGGTGCCGCCACTGGTAAAAACACATGAGTAGTAGATTTCAGCATGGAGCCACATAGCCCTGATACTTGGCAAGCTGCTATATTATATCTTGTCAAACAGGTGAAGATGGATAATTGACGATGTTAACATAATCCTGTAATACGGACCGTATGATATTAGGTGTTAAATAAAACATTTGACACTTTTGATCAACTCAAAAGTTATGACTTTTCACATTTCACATTGTAAAGTTGAAGGATCCCATGCATTTGGAGTAAGTTTTATGACATTTCTTTGAATACTTTTCTCAAAACAATGCCTTAAATATATAATTAGATTTTCACTTTTTGAAAAATCAAGACCACAAAATCTGTGCGTATCTGAAATTAATTCAGAATGCAACAATATCATATGATTGTGCATAGCACCTGCCAAACTATACTGCTATCCAGCAGCATTAATGATTCATGACTCTGGGTTAAGTCCAGAAATGCTCTGGAATTTCAGCTGCCATGCACAATAGCAACTGTAGTGTTCTGAATTAATGATTGATACACACCGATTTTGTCGCCTTGATTTTTCAAAAAGTGAAAATCTGGGGAAATATTTAGAGCATTATTTTAAGAATAGTATTTCAAGAAAAGTCATGAAACTTACTCCAAATAAATTTCACTCTTTTGAACATTACATTGTGAAAACCTTAGTTTGATACAAGTTATAACTTTTGAGTTATTAACAATCAAAAGTGTAAAAAAAAAAATTACACCCAGTAGCAGTAAAGCACGGCCAAGGAAACAAAGGGTGGCCTGCAAAATCTTGAATATTTCATTCGACCTCACTCTGTGACTAAAATTACATTAAATAAATGAAGTTTCCACAGTGTTGCAACAACATAATCTCTGTGTGAAATATCGACTTGAAAATGTGACAAAATTTTGACTTACAATAATGTAAATGGGCTACTTCCTGCTATCATGTACCCAACGCATGTCTAAGGTACCATCTTTCATTAAATGATAATAAGATTGTGGGTGAATTCTGCAAAGAATATGCCATCACATGATTGATTTCCTTGGTTATATATGTTTGAGAGTGTAAGACTAGATTGTGTAAATTATTTCATTGCCATTTACATTCATGTAATCTCAGAAATAACTATAGTTGTCAAAGATTTCTGAGCCAGGGAAATTTTGATGTCTTTCTAGTTTACTTCGTTATATTTAAAGTTCAATAGTCATTCACAAGCGTCGATACACACACGATGTGATTGCAGCACATGCCTTTATGGCAAATTATATCCCCGTTTACTATATGAGCCGTGACCCGTGAGTCGCTTTTTTTGTGTGTGATCGCCTTCTAGTATTGCGAGGTTTTCATACTAATAGAAATACATGTATTAAATGTGGACGGGTTGCAAAACACGTTACACAAAGAGAGCAGAATGTCAGACATTTTTGTGTCATTGAATGATGACAAAAGCTCAGGATCACGAGATGCCTCACTATTTCGAAATCCCCTATTGATATTGGCAGTCATGAGGGTAATGTGCTAAAAGATATAATAATCATTTTCAGATAAGACATGTATTATGGGTGATGTATGGATGGATGGGTGGATAGATAGATAAAAAGACAGAAAGATGATGGACAGATAGATAACTCCAGTCAGTGGCGGATTTAGGGGGGGGGGCAATCCCGGCCCGTGCCCCCCACCCCTTTTGAGGGAAAACAATGCATTGCGCCCCTCCTATTTGCGATTGTGCCCCCCCCCCTTTGAGCGACCAAAAAAATATGGGTCTCCCTCCAAGCAGTTTCCCAAAGTTGACAATCCTGCATTTGTGTGCCCCCCCCCCCTTATACGAAATCCTGGATCCGCCCCTGACTCCATTTACACAAGCGGTAACTGTAGTTATGAAAAATGAGGAAGGCGCACAAAATTTGGTTAGATCTTCGAGGTATTATTAACAACATTACAAGAAGTACCTTTTCATGCTGTTATGCTGTTATGATGCAATATGTTTCCACACATTGCAGCAGCATATTTTAAGTGACTGAATTGAAAATGGGAAGAAATTATGCCCTGTAGGCCTAATAAATAAGGAATATTTCCTGTCATCATTATTATATCTCTAACTACTGTCTAACAATGAAATGACAATATGGTGGAATCATATTAAAGATAAATCTATATTCCCATACCTCTACTTCTCATATTCATGACATTTTAAAATGGAAGAAACTGAGTGTCCGTCAAGAAGAACATATGCATATTATGATGTTCAAAAATTTTAAATGATCTCGTACCTTTATATATAAAACGCCCTACTGCTATTAAACCAGACATGTATTTTCTTCGTTCTGCAGGTAACCTCAGTCTCCCCAAACCGAGAACCAATAACTGTAAAAGAACATTCTACTACAGAGGAGCTTCATTATATAACAAATTGCCATCAAATACCCGTAGTGCTTTTACAATCCAAACTTTTAAATGCAATTTACAAAATTATTTCAAAGTATAGAACTGTGCACAAGGAAGTTTTCATCTCTCTCTCTCCTTCTATTTTTTTTTTTTATTTTGTTTTGTTTATAGGGATTGTATGGTTCTCTCTCCCTTATAAAATATTGAATATGTACTGCAAATATAATCGAAAAGAATTGTATTTTTAAATGATATCATGCATATTCAATACATTGTTTTTGTTTTGTTTCGTTTTGTACAATATAATTTTATGTATTCAAGAAGACTTTGTAAGTCTTTTTTTCCCCAAGAATTGTAATATTTGTACTTATCAATGTTATCAAGGACCCAATGGAAGAACAGTCGTATTTTGTTATTACGGCTGAAATGGGCTATCCGCCGTATGTAAATCATGATTTATCATTATTATGTATATTATTTATGTCATTGATTACGGAAATAAAAACAAACAAACTAACAAAACAAATTTTCGTTCACGCTTGGGCGAACACTGACTGTTTTTGTTCAGAGTGTAAAAATGACTTGCGCTAAATTGAAAGAAGAGGGAAATTAAACCAGCAGTCTGAATAAGTACTCCCATTCAAACAAATTGCTCTTTGTCATGAATTTATGATTATGCTATAATAGTCCATGAATTTTTTGGCAATTTTCTATCATGATATTCATCGCTTTATGTATGAGTGAGAATTAATAATGTGTAATTACTTCAAGATCTTTTTAAGCACAGTATTCACAATACACAGACACATGAAATCCACATTATATGGTTAATTGAATGATTGATTGATAGACTGATTGATCGATTCATTGATTGAAAATTGATTCATTTGGCGTTCTTGATTGAATGACTGGTTGGAAGTACTTTGATGTGTTTGTGAATAATTTGTTAAATTACAGTGTGATTGATTGATTAATAAATACTGATTGACAGAGTTGCCCGACTGCCTGACTGGTTGATTGAGTGATCGATGGTTTGAGCAATTGACTGATTAAGTGATCAATCAATCGATCGATTGATAGTTTGATTGTTGATTAACTGATTACTTTATTGATTGATTGATTGATTGACTGACTGACTGACTGACTAACTGATCTGTCGGTTGATGTATAGATTGATGAGTTGATTGTTGATTGATTGATTAATTAATTGAATTTTTGATTGATTGATTGAAGGATCTGAAGATGTATTAATATAGTACTTTTCTTCTTGACTGAATGACTGGCATGTGGATTTGATGTGTCTGTGAATTGTGAATACTTTGCTTAAAAGATCTTGAAGTAATTACACATTATTAATTCTCACCCATGCATAAAGCAATGAAATCATTAAAATTATGATAGAAAATTGACACAAAATTCCAAGACCATAACATAATCATAAATTTATGCAAAAGAGCAATTAATTTTTTGTTTGAATGGGAGTACTTATTTAGAGTGCTTGTTTAATTTTCCCTCTTCTTTCAATTTGACAGATTTTTCAAGTGTTTTCTTTTCATACGCACTATATAAATCGTGGTATGTATCGTAAATTTGATTGGAATTTTTGTGGGGTTTTTTTTAATATACAGGATGGACTGCAAGTGCAAAAATGCTCAACAATAACAGTCGATGTAGATCTTATATACACTCTAAAAACTTAAGTGTTAAATCACCATTTAAAAGGGCCGAGGAGAGACAACTGTCAAAATGGTAGATCAACTCTTTTAAACTGCTGGATTCAGCCTTTATAGTGTTGTATCCAGCATGTTAAAAGTGTTAATCTACAATTTTGAAAAAGTTGTCACTCCTCGGCCCTTTTAAATGATGATTTAACACTTTAGTTTTTAGAGTGTATTTTGATCCTTTGTGTGATAATTTCTTTTAAATTATTATTCAGATTTTTTGGGGGAATCTAAATCAACACCTCAAACAGTCTAAGGACCATTTTTATTGGGGGGGGGGGGGTGTCCATATTTTGTGGAGATGTGCTCAACCTCCTCTTTTACAAAATCGCGGGTCCGCACCTAGGGTCTTGTCCGGTCTTGTCCCTTCCCCTGTATTGAATACAACACCCTTCCCATACACGCACCCCCCCCCCCCCTCCTCTCTCTCTCTCCACACACACACACCACCTACGATGACATGACATGACATTGTTTGTAAGGAATGAATCATCGATTAAAAGAATACAAGATATATTCCTAGCTTTCTATAAATTAAGTGGTTTAAAGGTTAACATTGAAAAAACCAATGTAATGAGAATAGGTAAAAATAGAAGAGAGTCGGGATCATTACCTTTCGGTAATATTGTAACGGAAATGAAGATTTGGGGCGTATATTTTTGCCTGGATGCAATGAGAATGGAAGATTTGAATTATAAAGAAATTGTGAATAGAATTAAAAGACTTTTGGGGTGGTGGAAACAGAGAGATTTAACAGTGATGGGGAAAGTACATTTGCTCAAAACATATGCCTTGTCAAAATTAAACTACGTTTCGTCGTCATTAGTTGTTCCCAGGTGGGTAGGAATAGAATTTAAGAAAATTTGCTTTGATTTCATATGGAATGGAAAAGATAGAATTAAAAGAGATATTTGTTTATACTACAGGGATGGTGGCTTAAGGATGATAGATTTTGATTTATTTGTGAAAACCCAAAGGGTAATGTGGTTAAAACGATTACTTTATGGGGAAACAAATATGGGCTGGAAACTTTATTTTAATTACATCTTTAGAAAAGTGGGTGGAAGGTTTATCTCGCTTTGTAATTATGATATTAAGTTATTGAATCTGAAAGCCCCGCAGTTTTATTTAGAGATTTTAAAGGCTTGGCAAGATATTAAGGAAAACAGGAATTTTGCAGGAAAAGTAAATCCAATTATTTTTAATAATAAAAACTACCTTTTGAGAGGTAAAATGGTTTTTTTATGAAGATTTGTTTAAAAAGAATATTTACCTAGTCGATCACATTCTTGAGAGAGAACAGGTGAAAACAATAAATTATTTTCATAGACTGGGCTTGAGTGCTGAAAATATTATGGAAATTTGGAAGATAAGTGATGTCGTTTTGAAAAGCGAAAAATATAAAGGGAACTTCCAGGATTTATGCTCAAATGACGTAGACAATTATAATTTTCTTTGAAGATTTTTGGAAAAGTTATGTTACTGAAAGATGTACCATCTAGAAAGGTTTACGAAAACTTTGTAACAAATCTCCAGCACCTAGATACTTTACGAATAAAAGATGATCACAACCATTTTGATTTTTCAGAAAAAGAAATTTCACAAATATTCATAAGACTTAGAACTACAACCATTTTACCGAAAGTCAGGGAATTTCAGTATAAATTACTCCATGGTGCAATATACACCAATGAATATCTTTTCAAATTTGGGTTTGTTGATAACAACTACTGTTCATTCTGCAAGCATATAAACCGGAATCATACGAACACCTATTTTGGGTTTGTCGTGATGTAAAGGCCTTATTGCAAATAGTTATTGAAAAACTAGGTTCAGCAAATCTTCAGAAGGCAGAGTGGAAAGAAATACATGTGGGAATTACTGGATCCGACCCTGAAATTAAATTTTGCAATACTGTGATTTTCTTAATGAAATATATTATTTTCAAGTTAAGGTCAGAGGGGAGAGTTCCTACTCAAGAAAGATGTTTTCAAATTTTGTTAGAATATCAAAATGAAGAAAAAGCAATAGCTATTAAAAGGAATAAGTTAGATAAGCATTTGTTAAAATGGGAGAGATTGCACCGAAATGGCAGGACTGGGGGCGATAGGGAGGAGAGAGAGAGAGAGAGAGAGAGAGAGAGAGAGAGAGAGAGAGAGGGGGGGGGGGAGAGAAAAGGAGAGAGGGGGTTGAAAGAGAGGATTTGTGAATGTGTGTGTAGCGTCGTATGTCTGTGTGTGTGTTGCGGCTGTTTTTGTTTATGTTTTTGTTTTTTTAAGGAGGGTGGGGGTTAGGGGAGGTCAAAGGGGTAGGTTTTTGGTAAAGAAGAAAATTTTCACTCAATTTTTTTTTCTTATAAAAAATTGTTTAAGGTTTTTTTTTTCTCTCTGATGTTTAACATGTTTAATTCATTGAAACAGTTTTAGTGATGATTAATTGTATTTCTGGTAATGTATTTCAGTGTGTCAAGCCTTATCTTCTATTGTTCATATGATCATGTAAGTCAATTTAGTTGTGATTTTTATTGTATTTCTGTTATGTAATTCAATGAAAATAATTTTGTAAAAAGAAAAAAAAATCCATGTATTATTGAGTGAAATCAAAATAAAGATCATTGGAAAAAAAAAGTATTGGTTATACTTTTTTTTATTATCATTATCTTAATATTAATTTTTATTTGTAGTTTGCGAGGATGCATTGTCCTGAAACAGAGATCGAGAGCACCCATATGGCAACTTTTGGGAAACAGAATGGCGCCCTCATTTTGCTTTATCCCGCACACATACAAAACCATCGAGAAAATTAATGGCAAAGTCATGTGGAACAAAAAAGAAGGGGGAGTAGAAGAGAGCTAGGACCGTGTGTGTCAGTGTGGGTGTGTGTGTGTGGGGGGGGGGGGGGGGAAATTCATTAATGACAATTTATTTTCGAACCTTTTTTACGAGATTTTATGAAACGTGTCATGTAATATACATGTATTCGTGGAAGAGGAGACACTAATAAAATTTAGCAATTTATATGAATACATACATGTATATACTGTAATCATAAAAATGCATACAGCCAGTGATAAAATAGAAAGCATAGTTTTTCCTTTCTTTTATCCGTTCCCTCTTCTTTCTTTTTAAAAAAAATATTTTATATTTTTCTTTTTTCCTTCTTTACTTTCACCAGTCGGTGCCATGGTTTTGCATAATCATAGGAATCCATATTATGGTGAATGAAGAAAGCAAGTGAACAATGGTCAATTCCCCACTACTATACTAGTACATGTATGTCATATCAAGTGCGAGTACATGCGGAGAGGAAGACTGCCACTATTGCCAAAGATCCTATAACGGGGAAGATAGGACACTTTGTCGTATGTAACGTAAGTGGCCGTTGATGGGGAAGGGGGCCCAGTAGCGTTGGGTGGGTTTTACTGACGTATTGACTATTGACTGTGTAGAAACTATTTGGGGAATATAACCGAGGGGAATGAAATACTAGTACTGTAACTAGAAGGAAACAAGAGTCTATATGAATTCAGAAAAGGGAAGAGGTTTGAAATTTCGTGAGAAGAAAAAAAAAAAATGAGAGAGAGAGAGAGAGAGAGAGAGAGAGAGAGAGAGAGGGGGGGGGGGGAGGGGTTTACAGCAGATAGCTACCACAATATTATAGTCATGGCTATTTTGGGAAAAACACAATTAGTAAACATTTTTTTGAAATGATAATCATTGATTATCATTTAAAAAAAAATGTTTTATTGTTTTTTCCAAACTTATACAAGAATATCAAAAGATGAACAATAGGGGCCACACACGTACACACAGAGGCGGCGCTCCGGGGATGCAGGGGGTACAGTGCTCCCCCCCCCCCCCAACCCCACTGCTTTCCACTTTTTTCAAGTACCTGAAAAGTGTCCCTTGTTATTTCTGAAAGGTGTCACTTTTTCTTTGATAAGTGTCCCTTTTTAATCACTAAAAGTGTCCCTTTCCCTTTCTAACAAAGTGACCTTTTCCTCTTCTGATAAGATTCCCTTGCCACCTCTGATACGTGCCCCTTCCTCTTCTAATAAGTGCACCCCTTTACGTATATTTCCCACTTTTTCTTACAAAAAGAGCCATATATATCTAGCTTTAAAAAATACGGCTTTATAACAGGTACCCATATTATTATCACTACAATGTAAAACAGAGGAGCTTTCTAGAGAAGCACAATGCCCCCCCCCCCCTCCTCTCAGCATAGGATGTCTCATTCCAGAATGTGCCCATAATATTTCAATCAGGTAAGGGCAAAATTTCTCAAAATTATCAGCGAGAAAGGGGCACTTTTCAGAAATCAAGGGATTGAAAAAGACCCGAAAAGTGCCCCCATGTCCTGCCCCCGGCGAACCGCCTCACAGTGGGCCAGTATGGCTCCCAAGTGCGCCAAAATATATATTCACTGAGTTTTACCTAAAATTTGAATTTAAATGATGTGTCTATGGGTTTTCAGACCCGTAGTATCCAATGAAAATATTTTCAAATACCAATGACGTCATTAAAATACCTGATTAAAATTTCTGATTGGCTACCAAAATTCAATGGAAAATAACACATTTTTCGTATTACAATGATTTTCCTACTTCAGAAAATTGATAATGCGATCTCTAAGCTTGTATATCAGAAAGTGAAAAAGGTGTTAACTTAAAGCTCAGGCAATATGGTACATAGGAGAGACTTAAATGGGGCGCCCTACTGGAAAATATTTGAATTAATGAGAAATTTGCAATGTAATGCAATGTATGATGTCATTACTTGAAAGTAAACATTGATAATGCATATACTAATAAAATAATAATATTCAGCTAACTAAAAAATGAGTTATTAAATTTAGTTATTAGTTATTAGTTATTAAAGTTTTAAAAAATGAAAGAGCGCCCTCTGTAGCATTGATAACTTTGCGAAAGAGAAACGTACCTGTATCACTAAAAAGTAATTCTATCGAGTTATCAAAATCATAATACTGACTGATAAAGTCCACGCATATTCTAAGTCCTTTTACCCTATTTTTTATATTGTGAGAAGAGTGAATTATTTCGAAAAGGATTCGCCTTGAAATGTTCACTGAAGCCCTTGTGAATTACTCAGAATCTTGGGTCTGTTAAAAAAAAAAGATAGAGAACATTTTGAGAGTTTGGTTTTGGTGTTGGACAAATTATGATACAAATTATACTTTCTCCAATGGTTTCAAAATTCTATAAATTATAAACAACCGGTATGAATTTTAAACTACATGACAGTCATTAATCGCGCCCTCTCAACAATGGGCCTATATGTCCTAACTAAACAGTTCCAAAGCCTTGAAGAAGAAAAAAAATCGAATAGCAGAGGGAAAATGTACATGTAGGTCTATACACTAATTAAAAAGAAATTACAAATAAGAAACATGCTTATATATATATATATATATATATATATATATATATATATATATATATATATATATATATATATATATATATATAACGATATACAAATAGAGGAATAGGTAGATAGATAAATGGATAGACAGATAAAGGGGTGCTTGTATGAATAGATAAATGGATAGGCCTATAGATAGATAGATGGGTGGGATACGTGTAGATAAATAAAAATAATTAATGCACTCAAAAGGCGAGCGTAATCTTGCCTTTTGGACTTCATTCAGTAAAGTAAAAAAAAAAAAATGTACAGCCCAGCGCATTTTTCAAAGAAGAGAAACTTCACATTTTTTGACAAGTGTAGCTCCTTAAAAGAATTCTGGCTTGGAAGCAAGCAATATTGTTTATTTACACAAAATAGGAGCATTTCCGGACAGTGGAACTTAATATCAGATCTTCACCTTACCCTACATCATAACAGAAGCCTATTCTATTCATATAGCAATTGCACGAACAGGAACTACATCTACTCTTAAAGGATATTAATAACAACAGGATAAGTTTTACTTTAAAGGAGAATATAACACATTAAAACAATTTTCTCGGGATATAAAAAGTGCAAAAAGTTAAGCACCACTTAGAATACTGAACACCACTGAACATCTTTGGCATCAAAATGTAAATGCGATGTTTGAAAGTAGAAACCAGATCAATTTAGGCAGTAGTGGTCGTCATTTCACCCGCTTGGTGTAAACATTTAAATCCTATCCACATATTGCAATGAACATGACTCTCCAGTCGCCCCTTCTCTTCTCATTCTCTCTTTCTCTCTTTCTTTCTTTCTTTTTTTTTTTCTCTCTCACTCCTTCTCCATCTCTCTCTATATATCTAATTTTTCTATCTCAGTTTTCGTTTTCTGTTATGATTCCTTCTACTGTTTTGTTTCCGAACTTCACTGAGGAAACTTGGGAATCTCTTCTTGACCGACGAGTGTTATACCACTGAAGACTGGACTAAAGATTAAAATGCAATCCATATGTGGGATATTAGTTGTTTTCTGACATGTCCCATCATCTAAAACGGGCCAGAAGACTATTATTATAAGCTTCTTTCGGTACTAATGTCAAAAAGCATATTGAACTTTTATTCTTTGTTGTGTGTGCTTTGCCTGCGCATTTTCACGAACACATAGTGCGTGCTTTTATCCCATGGAAGATTTAGGCGAAAAAAGAGGCGAACATGCGGTGGAAAATGGGTTCTTACTCAAAAAGTTGCAAAAAGTAGCAGGCAAATTTGGTAGCAGTGTAAAGCATGAACTATAAGAAAGGCGATCATGATATTTTCAGGGCGGAAATCGACGGAAATGTTGACCATCTTTGCGCTTGAAAAAAAATATGCTATTTTCCGCCCAATATTTTGTGTTTCATCCAAAATTACTTTCGAGAGGAATAAGAGTTTGTCTGTAAACTATATCATTATTTAAAATAACTATTCTGGAAGAAGCATATTGAATTTGAAGTGCATTTAACAACCCGTTGGGCCAAAACCTTTAATAAAACGCAGTATTGCATTTTGCACAATGCATAACAAATAATCCAAGTTTCGGGTCTTTTTGAATAAAAATGACCCACTTAAAATTAATTCCAAGAAGAAATACTGCTCAGAGGTGTTCTACACGTTGTAATCTTTGCTTAGAACGTGAAAAATTTGATTTTGTTTCATTGACCAAATCCCTATTTTGGCGCACTTTTGCTGACACCTGGCCCACTGTGCGCCTGTGTGGGTGTGTGTGTGTGTGTGTATGTCGGGGGGAGGGGGTGATTGCTATTTTTAAAATCTATTTTCTTCTTTTTATACTCTTTATAAGCTTTGAAAACAACAATACAAAATTTGAAAAATTGATACTTATATATAAAGAATATAGTCATGAATATCACATTGTAGTAGCTGACTTTCCTCTACTTGTGTTTACTTGTGTAGTAAAAGCTATAAATTAAATAAAACCTTCCCGTGAGATTCCGCCCCCCCCCCCCACCTTCCATCCTAATCCTCCCACCTGTCACACTGCCCTTCTTGTTCTGTCTTTTGTAAAGTGTTTACTGTCTGTTCCAGCTTTTTGTTTTTACAATAGCCTATCTATCCAAGTACTTTTCAGGTACTTGGAAAATTGGGGGGCACTGTGCCCACCCCCCCCCCTCGACCTGCCCCTCCCCCCCCCCCCCTCCCGGGCGCGCCGCCCCTGCTGCATATTATGTAGCTTGAATGTCTTTGTATCTGGGGATCAGTTGTTCTAATGATACCGTGTGACAGGCTTCATGATTATAGACTAAGTCGCATTGCTTATTTTGGCAGGCTGTAATCATGGTCATGGTAATAGCATCCATGTTGAATACCATCAACATTGTACAAAACACCCGCCCAATCACCATCAAACGGTGCTAGACTATTTAGTTTACACATTTCCCTTATCCATGCTTGACAGTTGGGAAAACTCAAGCAGAATGCACTTTTTGATCGCCTGTCACGATACACATGTGAATTGGACACAGAAGTTGCAAAACTTGACTTCCTCAGTCAAAGATACCATACAGTGTTCTTTTTCTTTGGAAAGTGCATAAATGGAATAAGTGTTACCTTGTAGCAATAAAGTGGCCCCAAACACATGTAAGCTATGCAAAAACTATCTGTTATCGAAAGAAAATAAGGTAAAGGAATAAGGTAAAGTTTGTTTATAATTTGTTTTCCATGGCCATGTATCTGTCTATGTTTTTCTTTACCTTTTATTTCCTATTTTCTTCTCAGTACCACTTTTACATTCTTCTTTCTTTTATCATTTCTGGGGCATGTTATGCATGATCACCAAGTTTAATTTTAGGCTGCACTGATTTATAATTTACTATTTGCTAGGGATCAACACTGCTACAAGTTTTGCTTCCGTTTGCTTGTCTCTGTTTTCATACTCATTTTAATGTAGTCTTCACTGCATGCACTGAAAAAAAAAAAAAAAATGTCTGTAATTTTACAGAAAATCTGGCATCAGCAGAGTCGCGCCATAACTTCTGATGTAAAAATACAGATTATTTGTTACTTTTTCCTATGACAGTGATATTAATTTCCAGTGAAATGTTAATGCTCTTTATTCTATTTGAAATGATTAATATCACTGTCAAGTTTTACATTGTTAACTGCACAATATTTACTTTGAAAAATGAAATGAATACAAATGAAACCTTTAAAAATATAAATACATCTAGTGACCCTCCCCCCTTTTTTTTTTTTTTTTTTTTTTTGGTTGCTTCTCACGGAATGATTTCAACCAAGCCCCTTCCCTTCTCTGAGTTCATAGAACCCCCTTGTTTCCTTCTTGTCATAGTATTTCACCCCCCCCCCCGATCATTTGCCCCCATATAGACGAATTATATTATATTTCTACAGAGCCAATGCGTCAATTTATTACCTGAACGCGGAGGTCCTTTATACCCTTCGCCATGTACGGATTCTGCATGACTTACCGTATACCGTATAGTTTCACCGATCCCATCACAGAGCCGTCCTATCTTCCCCGTTATAGGATCTTTGCTAAATTTATAAAGCGCTCGCAATTTGATTTTGGATAATCATCCAGTTAGCAAGTTGTGGATTGAGGAATGTTTGCTGTGATGGAATAGGGTAACTGCTTGGTGTCTGAATTGGTAAGTACCCTAAATGTGTTCTGGTGAAATATCATTTCCATGTCAATTATTTTTTGTATGATGTGTGTGTCTCATATTGGCAAAATATTGAAACAAGTCGACGGAATTAATGGAATGCTAGCTCTGCCCCTCAGCCAGGCTCAAGATGCAGCAGCAGCAGGTTCGTTCCTGAGCAGTATTACTAGCACTCTGGAGGCTAGCCGCACGCAAGCGGGGTTAGCGAAGCTTGGTCTTGGAACTGCGCGGGAGTCAAAGTAAGATGGCAAATGCATGTAGATGATGATCTACAGCTCAACAATTGTGAATCATTCCCTGACATACGAAAATTCAAACTAAATGTTAAAATCTATGTCATCTAGACTCTGAAGTTGTTACTTGCTACTAGTACTAGTTCTACTGGTATGTTGTTTATAGATCTCTACATGTAAACAGTCTAGACCTAACGCTAACTGTGTTAGATCTAACTTTATAGTCTAGATAGTTAGATCTGACCATGTTAACCCTTCAGGACAGGAATTATTTAAGGGCTAAATTGATCACATTTTGTTCATCAAATTCAATTTGATGAACAATTTAATTGGCAACAGTTATATTTTTCTTTTATTGCTACATGGTTCTAATAAGGTGTAATGTATTTGAAAACATGTAGTCTATGGTTACAAAATTTGTAGAAAAGATGAAAAATTTGCCAGTTTTGATCAAAAACAATTTTGAACCTCTCAATGTGCTGCCAATTTAAGGAATTTAGAGCTTATGCACAGTTATAAAATTCCTGGCATCAGATGCAATATGGTCATGCAACAAAAATGGATGTAGTAGATCAATATGCAGAATCTTCTGCTCTTTTTATTCATGCATGTGCACTTTTTAGGGCTCTGATTAAATCAAAAGTTATTGAGCCAAACCACAAAATGTGGTCTGTTGTCTCAAAAGGGTTAAAGTTAGATTTCACCTAATAGTAATAACCTCACATAAGATAAGAGTGAGTGGATTTCACCTCAAGTCCTAACGTTAAACATCACATTTCAGTTTTCATGGCACAAGTGACAGCGCTGCTGGATAGTTCCTTGAACATGCATGTGAAGTACTTTAGACTATCTCTAGTCTAGGCATGTTTTGGAAAGCAAAGTTTTTTTTGCTTTGCCTTTGATTTTCTTTTCTTTTCTTGTTGTCCCAACACAAATGTTCTCCATAGTCCCACTAAATAGGCCTGTGAATAACCGTACTGATACTAATCCTAGGCTAGACTCTAGGTTCTGTACTGTTAGACCTACATGTACTACAGACTTACAGTGTATGTTCTTACCGTAACTATAGTTACAAGTAGACCCCCCTCTTGGCCTCTAGTCTAGATACTACATGTATAAACTTTTGTTTAGATCTAACTTTAGGTCCAAGTCTGATTGTTAACTGTTAGATCCTAGAATCTATTTTTTTTCTTCTACAACAGGTGTTTAATTAAAAGCAATTTAGATCTAGATCTAGATCTTTTTAGGGTTCTCCTAGTCTTGGAATTAATTTAGTTAAGTTATAGTTACATGTAGAGACAGTCATGGGCACTATCATTTGTGCAGACATTAGATATTTTTACACTAAAAGGGCCATGGAATTGCAGGGGGTGGGGAGGGGGGTCTGCTTTTTAAATTTTTGTTAGTAGATCTAACATTAGACCTACATACGTATAGATCTACATGTTTTAGAATTCTTAGAATTGTAGAAGAAAATATGCTTGTTTGCATTCTCACCCCCCCCCCCTCCCCCTCACACACAATTGTCTGAAACTAGATCTATACCTGTAAAGTGTTAAACAGGTCTTGCCCATGATCTACATGTACATGTAATGTACATGTAGATCTACTTTAGATGTAAACTTTCAAGTAGGTCTGGTGTGTGATGTACATGTAGCTCTCTTAGAAAGAAAAAGCAGCTCTCAGAGTGGCTGTTCTAGGAGGGTTTAGACCTACATGTACAGTACATGTACAGTTGTACATTTAGATCTACAGTACATGGAATATCCAAATTGCTGTTACAGAATTCAAACAGATGATCCTTTTCAACTTTGTATTTTTTTTTTGTGTGTGTTTTTTTCATTACAATTTAATGTACCATTGCTAATTTTCTTAGGTGTGTAGAAATTACACTTTGATTGGTAATAACTTATAAATTAATGAAATTTGTATCAGACTGTAGTTTGCAGTCGAAGGATGTAAAATTTAGTTGGAGTATTAAAAGTTTTATGATATTTCTTCAGATACTATTCTTGAAATAATTCTCTGAATATTAAATTAGATTTTTGCTATTCGACAGATTAAGACCCTAAAATCTGCAATACACAAGGACATGGTTGTGTTCTGAATTGCTACATGTAGGTGTTAGAAAAAACAGTGCACACTTTTGATCGTTAATAACTCAAAAATTATACATCGTATCAGACTGAGGTGTTTACAATGTAAAGTTGAAGGTTGTAAAATTTATTGGGTGCAAATTTGATGACATTTCTCTTAATACTTTTCTTTAAATATTGCTCTGAATATTTAATTAAAATTTGTGTACGTATCAGTAATTAATTCAGCAAACAAAAATTGTCATTGTGCATTTAACACCTACCTGTAGTATTTACTAGTTAATACACACTGACTTTATATGGCCCAAATTTTTAGTAAAAATCTGATTTGAAAATTGAAAGCAGTAGTTTGAAAAGATTAAACTTCTAGGTTGAAATAAATTTGTCACATGAGCAGCTTTATACATTTGTGTGAACCTCAGTCTGACGTGACTTTAAGCCTTTGAGTAATTAACGATCAAAGTACTAAATGCTGGCATGTAAATGTTAAATACTTGTCTTGCTCAGAATCTACATGATTGACTAAAATCTCTGAACATTCCCCAACCTCTCAGTTTGCATGTAAGGATGTACATTGTATTTTGACTGTCAAAGAAGGGTATAATGAACAAAAATTATTCATTGTCTCAAGTACCTAAATCCTGAGTATGCTTATTATTTGCACCTGTCCTATCTATTTACACAGCTTCAAAACTCTGTATGATTGATTGCTCTGTGATGACTATGCACAAGGATCTATTAAAGTAATGTACATGTAGTTTACTCTGATCAATAGATCAGTTCAGTACTTGAAAAATTTATGGACGGCTTTAGCCCAAACCCTAGCGATGAACTTTCACCTGTTCTAAGGGGTAATTTTATTTGAAAAGTGGGAATGTTAGCCGCTTAGCTGTTGTTTTCTACATGTCAGGCAGAGGCGCTGATTCGTTCGAAATAGTTAAAGCATTGGAGGGGCAAGCACTGTTTGTCAACAATGCTTGCCCCTCCAATGCTTTATCTATACCGAACGAATCGACACCTCTGATGTCAGGCAATCAGCTGACAAGATGGGAGTGGTTTCTACTTTCTACTTATTTTTATAGTATAGAGGCAATGCAAAAAACAAATTTTGAACTGAAATAGCCTGTAGCAGTACAAAAATGGTTAAATGGTTTTTGACTAATTTGAGTGCATCTGTGGTTGTATAGTTGAGAAGGAAAGTTTACTTTGACAGAACCTGGAGAAAGGGAGAGAGAGAGAGAGAGAGAGAGAGGGGGGAGAGAGAAAGAAAGGGAGAAAAAGAGAGTGAACAAAAGAGAAAGGGAGAGAGAGAGAAAGAGAAGGAAAGGGAGAAAAAGAGAGTGAACAAGAGAAACAGGGGAGTATTTAAGAGAAATAGGGAATTAGAGAGAGAGAGCGAGAGAGAAGGGCAGACAGTGAAAGGAAAGAGAAAAGAGAGAGAGCAAAAAATGGGGGAGGGGTGGAGATTGGCAGGCAGACAGGAGAGAAAGAGAAAGAAAGAGAGAAAAAGAGAGTGAACAAGAGAAACAGGGGACTATTAAAGAGAAATAAGGAATTAGAGAAAGAGAGAAGGGCAGACCAAGATAGGTAAGAGAAAAGAGAGAGAGATAGAGCAAAAAATGGGGGAGAGGTGGAGATTGGCAGGCAGACAGAAAGGTGGAGGAAAAACATAATTGAGAAGGGATAGAAAATTTTTCATAAATAAGGCAAGAGAAGGAAAAGAAAGGACATTAACAACTACATGTAGAAGAATACAATTTTATTAACTTTAGAAGAATTCATAAAAAAGAAGATAAAATCAAACCAGATACCTCAAGTTTTAGAGGAAATAAGGGGATAAAATAACTTTTTATGGAGAGAGAGAAAGAGAGGGAGAGAGAGAAGAGAGAATAGAGAAAGGTTTGAGAAGCTCTTTAAATTCAAGTATGTACTTGAAGTAGAATAGGGCTATGCTGGTGCCAGCTTGTCATCTACAGAAGTGTCATTGATATGACTATTACTATTTATCCTGTCATTTTGATTGAGTAGTATTCTGGAACAAAGTTTATGCAAACTTTCAGTGTTCCAGACTGAGGACTTAGAAGAACCTTGCAAGAGAGAGAGAAGGGGAGGAAGTGAGGGAGGGAGAGAGAGAGATATAGAGAGCAGAGAAAGAGAGAGAGAGAGGGGGGGGGGGGGAGTGAGGGAGGGTGGGAGAGAGAGAGGAGAGGAAGAGAGAGATAGAGAGGGGGGAGTGAAAGAGAAGAGAGAGAGACAGAAAGAGGAGAGAAGGAGAAAAAAGAGGCAGAGAGAGGCAGAGAAAGAGAGAGAAAGAAAGAGAGAGAGGAGTAGAAAGAGAGAGAGATGGAGAGGAAAGGGGGAGAGATGGGATGTGGGGGGGGGGAGGGAGAGAAGGAAGCTCTAGAGAGAAAGAGAGAGAGAGAGAGAGAGGAAGAGAGAGAAAGAGGGAGAGAGAGAGAGAGAGAAAGAGAGAGAGAAACAACATTTGGTGAAGGGATATTTGCTATTTTTCCTTACATGTGTTGACACATAACTGTACCCCATTCCTTACAGTTACATGTACATGTATCATCCACAAACAGTTCCAAGTTATCCCAATGTACTGAGGAGGGAAAAAATGCCCCCTGCCAAGGGGTTCTTTATTCTTTCATCTCATGATATTCAAGAATTCTAATATATCCCTCGTGTTGGTCTGGCAGCTAAGCCACCTGCCATTCATGTTTCAGGAGAGTGTTTGCTGAAGCATTATGGACATAGTATGTGGTAATTCAGACTTGAACTCAGGACAGCGTAGTTACCATGACAACATAAAGCTATCCTCGATCCAGGGGTGTAGTTTTCATCTCAATCTAGCAGGAATACATGCTGTAGTATGGAGAGGACATGAACTTTTGACACACATTCTCCCTGGGTTCATCAGGCAGAGTACATCATGTGTATTGTTCTCGTCCTGCACCAATTTGATAATATTTAGAGGCCATGTCAGAAGTCAGTGGTGTTTGAAATGAATAATAAGAGGTCTCATGTAATACAGAACTTCTTTCTCCATTGAGTTTGGTTACTGTAAAACCAGAAATTTTGAAACTTTCGCGAATGGTCGAGATTCGCGAAAGTTTGATACAGCGAATTATCAAATCACAGTTGAAACAACGTAAAATTAGTGCAATTTGCGAAAGTTTCTTGCTGCAAAATTGGCCGTTATGAACAATTCGCGAAAATTTTATGTTACGAAAGTTTTTAGTTTGACAGTAAACGTGTATATTAGACTATGATACATAATGTAATATGTAATACAGCCACTGACTTGCTGTGATGCATGCACATGTAAAAAAATGAATGTTTCAGTTGTGAACAAGTCTGATGGTAATTGTACATGTAGGCCTAATAATTTCACCTGTATGGCTTACCTGTTACTAATTTGATTTCATAGCACACTATAGTGTTTAGTGGCATAGTGTGGGTAGTGCCATTGAGAGGGTACTAGTACTGGGCCCTCTTGCATAAAAAGTTGCAATTAAACGCAACTCGATTTTCAACCAATCAGGATCACGTATTTGGGACTTGCGTTTAATTTTTTGAGTTGGGTTTAATCGCAACTTCTTATGCAAGAGGGCCCTGGTTTTGTTTTGTTTTGTTTGTGTTATTTTTTTTTTTTTTTGGGGGTGTAACTGGTTTTACTAGATACATGTAGTTGAAATGTACACATACATGTATGTTCATGTACATGTATGTAAGAGAACATGGTAATGGAGTTAATGTATTAGGGGAGAGTGTTAAGGGTGGTTGTGTCTTCTTTTTTTCACAACGTGCTTCCCTCTCTCCTTTTCTTCCCCTTCCACTTTGTTACTTTTAATAATGGTATTGGGAAAGAGAGAGGGGGGGGGGGGGATGTGACCCTCTGGTATTAAAGTACCGTGAACCCTACTGAATGTTTACATACCATAAAGTAGGCTTTATTGTACCTCAGGCTGTACAAGTTTGCATTTTAACAATTCAGTAGAAAATTTTAGAAGGAAAACATTCTAGTAAACTTAAGAAGAGATACCAGAAACAGCCTTTTTATAGTCCAAAAATATAACATCCAATATCATGGGTGGTTGTAAACTTCCTATAAAGAATTTATTTGTAAAAATACACATGTATCTATGAAACTGCAGGTAATATGTTCCACTCAACTCATACTGAATTTTTAATAACAAAACATTTCCTCTTTATCCATTAATTGATGTGCAAGTACATGCACATGTACAATTTTCACGATATTCACCAATTCCCTCAAACGTGTTGCCTTGCGTATTATGTGTACCTGGCAATTTATCCAGTGTGCACAGCTGAATTGTTAAAGCAACATGTAATTTACTGAGCTGCAGATATTAGCTACTTTTTTATGCCAGCCAGTTAACAGCTGACATGTTTCTCATCAGTACTTAGTGCACCATCCATCATCATAAGCTGTGACTACCTAATTAAATAGTCTCCCAACCTTTGATATTTATTTATTTTTCTCTCTAGCACCATCAGTCTATGACCACGCATACTAGCGTTAATCGTCTATGCCTGGAGTACTCTAATGATCAGTGATCGTTCTTCTAAATGGAGGTAATTTTTTTTTTGTTAGACTGATCTGTTTTGTATAGTTTTGTTTACTTTTGATTTGTTAAAACTAACCTGTTTTGCTTTTCATGGTTTACCTATTTTCAGCCCTGTAGTAATTTGCTATTTTGAAGGATGATACATGTAGGCCTGAGTCATAACGTTTTTTTTTTTGACCGGTGCCCGCCGGTGATTTTTCGGCGGAGACCGGCGGACCGATGAAATTTCATGAAAAAATATGCGGTGCAAAAAAGCTGCATATAACGTGCCGCCCGCATCGGGAAAGTAGCATGTTTTTGATTGTTGAAGAGGGAAAACATGAGAGATCTTAAAAGAACACAATATTTATATTACAAGTAGGCTTGAGTCATAACGGTTTTCTTTTTTTTGACCGGCGTCCGCTGGTGATTTTTCGGCGAGACCAGCAGACCGTTGAAATAAAGAAATACCGGTACATAAAGAAATTCAGTGTTAATGAAAGACTTTGAAAATCAACCAGTTTAAGAACTTAATTTTCTTATCTATATTAGAACTTTCTCATGATATTAAATTTCAAACCATTAATCAACCAAGTGGGACTATGGAAATAAGATTACCGAGCAGGATTTCTCAATTTTCTTGCTTGAATTTATCGGCCCGTAACATGATGATATTGTTGCATTCTGTACACGTGTATGGGCGCTGCCATCTTTTATCTGTTTGTTTGCAAACTCGTGATTACTCCACTAGAGTTAGCCTGGAGTTAGCGCCATCTCGGGGCAAGGTGCGCAGAATCGTACCAGCAGCGCTCACACTGAATTCAACAATAATATACGGGCCGATAAAAATATAAATTCAAGCTAGAAAATTGAGAAATCTTGCTCGGTGATCTTATTTCCATAGTCCCACTTGGTTGATTAAAGGATTGACATTTAATATCATGTGAAAGTTTTAATATAAATAAGGATATTTAGTTCTTTAAAACTGGTTAATTTTCAAAGTCTTTGACACTGAATTTCTTATGTATTTCTTTATTTCATCGGTCCGCCGGTGTGCATGAAATTGCACCGGTGACCGGCTGCATCGGTCGGGCGCCGGTGGACCGACCGACTCGACTCAGGCCTAGATACATGTACTTGGGCATACATGTACATTTACTTCTTTGATTTCTTATACAGCAACAGAAGTTTTCTCTCATGTAGGCAGTTTTTGTTATGTTTTTCATTATAGTTAGTATAGTTACCTATTCCTATTTCCAAAATGTTGCTACCTAAAGCCGACCGCACACTATATGATCGGTCTGCGATCCGATTTCGGAAGAAAATGTAATAGCATTTGATAAGAACAATTGAAACACAGAAAATCTTTTGACTGAGGTTCTGAATAGTAAAATTGAAATTATGTCCTACTGCGAGCCTTCTAGTCGGAGGAAAGGCTAGATCGGCTCCAAATTCTAGTAACCTCACTCGTCAGAGCAGTCCTACGATTACCTACAATTTGGAACTGATTTGTTCCTTATTCCGGGTAGAAGGCTGATAACGCACCAAATTTCAAGTTTTTGTATTTCTATTACTGTCCAGAACCTGAATTCTGGAAGATTTTATTTGTTTAAATGTCCTGTATGGCGATTTATTTCCAAACTCAGATCGCAGTCAGTCGTATAGTTTGCGGTGTGCTTAAGGCAACATTTTTCTGTCATACACCGTTGGCAATTTTCATAATTAATGCTTTCAAATTATTTACAATTGTACATTGTGCAGGCCTACTCTTTTTGTCCCTGTGCCCATACATGTACATTAAATTGTCATATTACTTGTCATTGTAAGTCAATGTGATCAGACTGGAGCTGCATGCATAGTAGATGTCACTTGGACATACAATGAACATGTATAAATATTATAGTTTGTTTCTAACTTTCTACATGTGTAGTGTACATGTACAGTACATATACATTCAAATTTATATTACTTCTTCCCCAAGAGCCTGGAGGCAAGCTATTACACCAAGCAACAAGCATTCTAACGATAACTATTTTTTCTATAGGAGGCGCATGCAATAGATTGCCTCCAGGCTCTGGGGAAGAATATTTGAATGGATTTGAGTACCGGTACTCTTGTAATAATAATAATAATAATAACGGTTGCTTATAAAGCGCTTTACAAGAATATACCAAAGCGCTTACATTATCATTAGAAACATTCCTTCTGTAGATCTATCAGCAAATTGTTAAATACTTTCTAGTTACTGGCACTGGACAACCATAAATGCTTGCCCAATTAAAAGCATTTTACAGTGAAACCTGTTCATAAAGACCTCTCATTAACTTAAGGGGACAAGAAAAGCAGTCTGGAGAGGCAAGTGGTACAGGTTCCTTTGATGTACATACATACAAGCTTCAATGAGAAATGTCACTGTTCAGGAGAAACAGATAATTGGGTTTTGGTGAAGGGGCAGTGGCGCAAATCCATTTTGAAATACTGGGGGGAGGGGGGGGGGGTCACCACATGATTGAACTTTTGTACCTGTCCGAAATGTCCGAAAATTTTCTGACAAGCAGAAGAAAAAAGAGGTATCACATTTTTGGGGTCTAGTTTTCCTCCAAAATTCTCTGACAAGCGGGAAAAAAAAGGGTTATCAGATTTTATGGGGGGGGGGGGGGATGTCCCCCTTGTCCCCCAGATTTGCGCCCATGACAGGTGGTCTTTCTATACAGGTCAAGTGTTGCTAAAGCAGGTTTCACTGTATTACATTGTATACATGTAAAATGTATTCATTAACCCATATTACTGTACGTGCCTCCTTTAAAGTGACATGAGTCTATATGTACATGTACATGTATTTCTAATGCAGTACACAGTGTGCTGTTTATGAATAAGAGTGATTTTATTGCAACTAATCATTACACTCTCAAAATAGGCTAAATAGGGTAAAATGTAAATTCTCTAATTTATTAGATTTTGCAATTTTCACTCAAATTGGTTCATTTGATATATACATTTTCTATTTTTTTCAAACTGTGTAGGAGTGGAAAATAAGATTAATTGTTGCCAATTTGAAGAGGGAAAACTGATTTAGACCCTAAGAAACCTCTGAAGTGCTATGGGTTAAAGGAGGTTTCAATTTTTGGACTATGGGCTGCTACACAACCATTGAGATGAGTGACTGAACATGCAATAACATAAGAATCATTTGGGTTTTGTGTAAATGTAGCTTAGAACATGAATGGTAAGATGTGATGTTTGGTATTGCCCAGGAGTTGTTTCTTTTCATAGATGGAGTCTCAACGAACCGATTTTTCAGTAAATGAATACCTGTAGGATTTTATTGTTGGACTCTAATATGATTTGCTGTTACTGTATTTCTACATGTAGGCAGCATCTCTCTAGATGTATGTACCATCTAGTGGTATGGCAGCCTATACATATTCTAAAGAGGAGTTTGAAGGAGTCTTGTCAAGTCCAAAGCGAGGAGGTGAAAATCCGAGGTGACTATAATCTAGAGTACATCCCTTTCTGTATATGAAAAATAGGGCATCATGAATTATTAGTGATACAACTTGGAAGCAAAATATATCATGGCATTGCAGGTGCAATACACAATGCATGCCAGGCAACTATTCCTATTTTGATGTAATGATTTCTATTTTAAGCCTTTAACCCTTTCGAGACAATTGACCACAGTTTGTGGTTTGGCTCAATAACTTTTGATTCAGAGCCCTAATAAATATACCAGATGAATGAGTAGAAAGAACAAAAAATTCTGCACACACTGTGTCCATTTTTGTTGCATGAAAGTATTGTACAGTATTTGATGCTAGGAATTTTAAAAAGGAGAATAAGCTTTAAACTCCTTAAATTGGCAACACATTTAGAGGTTCAAAATCATTGTTTTTTGTCAAAATTGGCAATTTTTTCAACTTTTCGACAAAGTTCCTAACCATGTATGTTGTTTTCAAAGACATTAGATTTTATTAGAACCATGTAGCATTATAAGAAAAATATTTGTGTTGCCAATTTGAAGAATAGATTGTGATCAATTTAGCTCTTGAATAATTCCTTTTCTGAAAGGGTTAAACTAATGTAATGAGCCCTACATGTAAAGTAGATTCCTCTCTTTTTATGGAAACTTTTGTGGGAAAGCATACAAATATACTGTATTCCTGAGTTTGCCTTGTGAGAATCCTATTTTTTAATGTGGAAGATGGGCAGGCAGGTACATGTACATGTACATGTGTATGACAATGTTTTTCTTTCTTTTTAATAAACTTCTGATACGCACCAATTTTCTTGCCTTGATTTATTTTTTTTTTAAAAGAAAAAGAGAAATAATATATTAAATTCTAAGCATTTTGAGAAGTGTTAAACTTAATCCAAATAAATCTGTTCTCTTTGACTTTTCGATGTCCAATATTCCGCCTGCTGCTGTACTAAAATATGTTTCTTTTAAGTTGCTATTAAACCATTGTCTACTGAAACCGGTTGATCCCTGTGTTATGCCTATGGGAATTTGATAATTCAGTAGTCAGTGGGCTTATCAAAACTGTCAAAATTTAATTACATACACATGTTTCTTTTTTTGGTTTCCTTTTATTTACATTGAGTATCAATTTGTATCAATAAATTCATAGTGATAAAGTAGGTTAGGTCCGCGATATATTTCTCTTTTTTTCCCCCCCAAATTGATTTTGACATTCACCTTCTGTCAGTTCTTCAACTTTGATCTTCTTTCTTTAATACTGCAGAGTAGTAATTCATTGAAAGAAGGGATAGATTTTCATTTAGAAATGGGCATTAATTTTAAACATGAATTCAATTATTTTTTAGGCAAGACTCGACTAGTGACAGTAGCAAAGCAGTGTGGTATAGCAGGACACTGTCCCCATATGAAGGTAAGAAAATCAAGAGAAGAGAAGAGGATAAAAGGAGAGAGAGAGAAAGAGGAAAGAGAAATATATTTATACAAGAAAGGATCAAAATGGAGATGAAAGAAGGGGTAAACATTGAAATACATTGATTAGGAAAGATAGAACGTGAAAATGATTGTAGCAGTACTGTTTTCGTTGTTGTTGTAATTAGCCACACTGACAGATCTACTTTGCACAATCAGCTGAAGATACTTCAGAACTATATGTACATGTACATGTAGGCTAGCTCCCATACATTATTTCCAAACCTTTTTCTCTATTAATTTTTATTCACATATAAATCACAGCATGTGTTTTTTTTTGTGTGTGTCTGTCTGTTTGTTTGTTTGTCGTTATTGTTGTTTGTTTTTGTTTTTGTTTTGTTTTTGTTTTTGTTTTGTTTTGTTTTGTTTTGTTTTTTCCGGGGGGGGGGGGGGGGGGGGAACTACAAGTAAAAAGAAGGCTGCGGTAAACCACCACAGTTTATCCCACTGTCTGTGAATAACGAGTCTTTACAAGGCACAATGTGAGTCTTTTCTAATTTCTATCATACCTGCATGAGTACGGTTTTGCTTTTACCAAAGTATACGGTTAATAGCAAGAAGAATATGTCTTGAAAAGTAGGATGATTGGGAATATTCAAGACAAGTATAAAATCGAGTGAACTACATGTACATGTATGTAAAAGTGTAACTTTGATACCAAGGTCTACATATATATACAGTGTATTCATTACATGAAAAATACATTCTGGTTCATTGTAAATCAGTGGTGTGTATACTATGTAAAGAGAGGATCATCAATATTTTTCCTCAACCCCATGAATGACCCCAGAGATGTACATGTACATTTATACATTCTGACCTTTAATGCTTCTATCCTATATGTACAATATGTGATGAAATTATTACACAAATAGCAAGTTTAATTTCCTGCCAGGTAGTCAAGTGAAGTGTATTAGAATGCTCTGTTGTATGTAATTGTGTTGGAATGGACCATGCAATATGCATGGTTTATGACAGTAATCAGTGTGAAATGAACTGGAAATCCAATTAAGACATGATGGACGTAAATTGGTTTATAAATTGCATCATGTATAGTATAGGGCGATACATGGTGATAGATAAATAGCAGTTCACCTGGAAGTCTTTATTGGGATTTGATAATAATTAAGTACTGCATTACATTTGAGACCATGCAGTGTTTAATGTACATTGTACAAGAATTTAGTATAATGTGGGATAATAGCATTCAGTAGCAGTAGATAGTTGTGAGAGATCCCTGAGACTGTAAAAAAAACCCACACCAAAACTCAAAATCCCCCCCCCCCCCAAGAAAAAAAAAAAGAAAAAGAAAAAGAAAAAGAAAAAAGAAAAGAACAAAAAACAAACAAACAAACCCAGCTCTGGTAAAAAGAAAGAAAAAATGGAAATAAAACAACATAAGAATTGCCATGCCATAATCTCACCTTTATCATGAAAGAGAGCTCATATGTGAACAGAAAAGCATCCCCCCCCCGCCCCACTTTAATATATTATCATCCTGTTTCATTGTCAATGAATTTTTTAGTACATGTATCTTGTTACAAAGTTTTGAAAAGGACCTTCTCTCTCTCTCTCTCTCTCTCTCTCTCTCTCTCTCTCTCTCTCTCTTTCAAGAACAAAACCCAAACATCTCAACATTCAGCTATGGAAGCCTGGAAGCTTATGGAGGTGATGAAATGTAAGTATATTTTGTACAATGTGTAGTCTTTTTGTCCCCCATTTGTTCATTTTTTCTATTCCTAAGAGACCTACATGTACCAAATGGTTTCTTATACTCTTGTGTGAATTACATACATGTAGTCATAAATTGGATAGATTGTTTCACATTTTTTTTTTTTTTTTTTTTTTTTTTTTGGGGGGGGTGAAAATCTTAATGTGTTTGCTTTCTGCTATAGACTGTTGAATACATATTTTCCATTCAAAAGCCTAGGTATGAATATAACATACCATGTCATGGGGGGGGGGGGGGGGGGAGGGGGTGGTTACTTACATGTATGACTGAAGTGCTTGGTGCAAACAGCTTCAGTGCTCAGTGGAAACATACAATTTGAAATGGACCTTTTATGCATACTCATGTTGACATAATATTTCCAGAGCAAACTGCAGATCTTAATAGAGCACAAGGTGGATCTACATGTACATGTATGATTGTCGTAGTGAACAGAATTATGAAAATTCTTTAATTTATATGCATTCAAGAACATTTTTTCCATACATTTCTGAATGCAGATTTTTAAAAATATCTTGTAAATGCTAAGAGCCCATGAAATGATAAAAAATATGTCACTGCCTTCATATTTATCTTTTAGATATTTTCTCTCTTACAATAACAAACACATAGAATTACATGTATTTGAGTTATAATGAAATATTATTGATGAAAAAATTGAACTAATGAATTCATTTTTATGGATTTATTTGTTGGTTCAACCAATCTTTGACAGAGGGTTAGGAAATATGATGAACTTTTTAAAGGTATTTTCCATTAAGCAAGTCTTGGCACTACCTAGGGTGTTTGGAGCTCTAAAAATTTCTATAGTGTCCAGCCCTCCAACAAGTTTTTCTTTGTAAATGGTATGCAGCGTTAGCACAATTTAATCATGATTTAAGTAACGATGTAATTCGCTCATTTACATGTAAGTCACAATTTAAATCACTGATTTAAATTTTTTAAAAAGAAAGAAATACTTCGGAAACCCTGTTGTTGATTTTGTTCATGCAACACAAAAATTTCTCAAACCCATTGTTTGATTTTGTTGTTGTTGTTGTTGCTATAAAAATCATCCAAGTGAGAGTTTTTGTATTCAAAATAATGTACATGTACTGTACATGTATGATATTAGGGGCCCATTGCACAGAACTTGCGTTTGAACGCAACTCAGGAAAATCTACCGCAACTTTATTTTCAGCCAATCAGAAGTGCGCATTTAGGACTTGCGTTTGATTTTTAGGAGTTGCGATTAAACGCAAATTTTGTGCAACGGGCCCTAGATCTATCAAAACAATCTGCTTCTTTTTTAAAGGCACAACATTTAGGGCTATTCAGTTTGAATATATCATGTATCATTATATGCACAATATTCATTTGATTACTGCAGAAACCAATCAGCAAACATATTTGAAGAATTAGAAGAACTTCGGTGTCAAAATCAGAAGCTTTCAGAGGCCAATGATGCATTGCGTAGACGGCTGGAAACAACCGAAGAGTCTAGGACAGAACTACTCAATAAGGCAGAAGAAACAAAGGAAACTATTAATAGGTATTTTCCATTGTCCTTCTTAGTGTAATATTCTGTTCATGTTTATCACATACATGTATGTAACAGTTATATATCTCTTTGCACTTTTATAATGCTTTAGAAATTAATTATTACCTACTGGCTTTAATTGGTACACTCTGATACAACACCCAAGCCAGAGCTCATTGTAAGAGAGAATTGTGACACGTGCATAACTAGCCTACGTGTGTTTGTGTGCGTTTGTAAATACCCTCCAACGAGGACCTTGACATGGATACACAACTTCTAACCGAGGACGCACAGCAATCGAGGACGTCCTCGGTTAGAAATAGCTGCGTTTTCAGACTCGGGACATGTATGCAAACGAGTACGCTATTTGATTAATATTCTTATCTGAGACAGTCCTCGTTTTCAAGGCATAAAGTCGGGTTTAGCAGGTGTATCTGGATGAAATTGCGGTCGACGGGGTGACAAATTTGAACTCTGTGAGCTCCTTTTTTTTAATAGCGCCATCTTCGAGTTTTTTGCGAAAGTCCACGGTAGTGCCGCAGCGAGTCCGAACTGTTCGTCATAT
This sequence comes from Heliocidaris tuberculata, assembly GCA_025618425.1. Classification (NCBI taxonomy): domain Eukaryota; kingdom Metazoa; phylum Echinodermata; class Echinoidea; order Camarodonta; family Echinometridae; genus Heliocidaris; species Heliocidaris tuberculata. The sequence goes on along the minus strand of CM046852.1, from coordinate 28,996,387 downwards.
GGTCTCAGTGCAATATAGGCCGGGCGCCCAGACCATTTTATTCATGTGAAAAGGGTCAAAACATCGAGGTCCTCATTTTTATGGGTAAATGCCGAAGTCCTCGTTTGAATGTGAAAAGGGTCAAAACATCGAGGTCCTCATTTTTATGGGTAAATGCCGAAGTCCTCGTTTGAAGGCATTTACCAGTGTGTGTGTGTGTAATTGGCTTTTTACAGCTGTTTATCAATCAGATATTATTTACGTCTTGGGACCGACCTTTAACTTCACCATCCGAAAGACGCGAGTCAGTCTCGAACCTGGGCCCACTGAATTGGTTTATAACGTCCACTGTAAACTGGATTACAGGCGCACGCCACAACACCCATTTTAAGCCTACGTGTGCACAGTCTTACAATGTAGTTTAAACGGCGGCTTCTTGGAGCTCCTACACATGTAATAGTTACCTCTCACGTACATTCTCTATGGGAGGGAACTATTTGAAGCTCCATGCAATGACTGACCAATCAGAAGCGACTTCCTGTGTCTCAACTCTATAGCTCTGGCTCAAGCTTGCAATGAATTACTTCTTGTCAGATTCCTACTAGTACTTCACCTACATGTACATACTGTTGCAAATGTATGATTAGTAATTGACCATGGAAATGCTCCCTTAGCTGGACCATTTCAAATTTTTATACTGCTGACCTGTCTGATAGATTACATCACCTCTACATCATAAAGTGCCAACTGTCTGTAACTCATCTACTGTACATACATGTGTAAAGACTGTTCTTCTTACAACGTATTTACTTTTACAGGTCTTTCTCATTCTAAGTGCCTTTAGTGTCAACTGAAATGTAAAGACATCTTCTGTATGTTTTTTTTCTTCTTCTTCATATCCCTTACACAGTCTTTGTGACCGAAACCTACTTGAGCCACAAAGTGCTATAGACTTACATATTAAACCACTATTACCAATTATTTGCCTTGTTTTGCTACTAATTATCATTATTAACTACATGTATACCCAAATGGTTTATGCGGTTGATAATTTTGAATGGAGTGATACCTGTTTGTGCATGTAAAACAGCAGATCAGTATGAGAGCCAAGTCCTTCATTGATCACCGCAAAGTAGAATCCTATCTCAAGTGGCGGTTTCAATTGCACTTTGTTATTTGACCAGGTTAATTTGATTTAGATTGATTATCTGAGATTCATTTGGGATTATTGAAACCATATAATTCAATTGTCTCTTCTGCTCAGGAGCTGCTTTGTTACTCTGTGTTTAATTTGATTTGTTGAGCACGTCGTGTACATATACGTTTGACAAATGAATCTCACTTTGTTGGCTGAATGGTACATGTGATATATACATGTACATGTACTGGAATGAAAAAACTACTCTTTATACCTACAAAGAATAATATTTTTAGATGAGAACTGTCTTGTAGGTTTACATGTAGGTGTTATTGGTGGGGGGGGGGGAATATATTTTTTAAATTTCTGAGATGTCTTTTTTCAAAGAAAATGATTAGTGAGACTTTTTTTTCTCTCTCTCTCTTTCTCTTCATTTTGTTGTTGTTACCATTGTCATTGTTGCCTGTACAGTGTATTTATTGAAATAGGATGTGGAATAAAGTTTGGAATTCTGTAGGCAGATTAGAGTGCCCAAATTTGAACATGTATACTAGTATTATTATTATTATTATTTTTTTAAAATTGTTTATTAACCCTTTCAAGACAACTGACCACATTTTGTGGTTTGGCTCAATAACTTTTGATCCAGAGCTCTAAAAAATATACCAGATACACGAGTAGCAAGAGCAAAATTTTCTGCACACACTATGTCCATTTTTATTGCATGACCATATTGCGTTTGATGCCAGGAATTTTAAAAACAAGAATAAGCTTTGAGATCCTTAAATTGGCAACACATTGAGAGGTTTAAAATCATTGTTTTTCATCAAAATTGGCAATTCCTTTCAACTATTCAACAAATTTCTAACCATGTATATTGTTTTCAAAGACATTACACCTTATTTGAACCATGTAGCACTAAAAGAAAAATATTATTGTTGCCAATTTGAAGAACAAAATGTGATCAATTTAGCCCTTAAATAATCCCTGTCCTGAAAGGGTTAAATGAGTGGCACCATGAGGGTTAAGAAGAACTGTGTTCTAGCTTTGGACCATTCTTTACTTTTCTCAGCAGACAATGTTAACCCATGGCATTGGGGGAATTCAAGTTCGGTGTTGAAAGCTGGTGTTGGTGTTGGTGTTGGGGCAAAACTAGCACCAGCCACAACACCGAACCTGAAATGAAGCTGGTGCTGGGATTGACTTCACTAGGTGTTGAGCTATCAATAATGTGATTGGTATTATTTTTATAAACCCGAATTCTGTGTTGGGGCTAGAATCAACCACCCAATTCACGCTCTCTAACCCAACACCAACACCAACACCGAACTTGAAATCGTCCATTCTGTACTACAAAGTATTTTAACAATGGCCATGAATTAACTTTCAGAATTTTAACCTACATGTAAATATGATTTGTTGTAAATTTAGATAAGAAATTATTACACAGGAATAAACTTCTCTGTGAATCTATCTATGAATGTACTGTACAACACTCATGTTCCTTGGGCGTTATTTGCTGCCAATGGTACAGAAAGGGTTAAATAGTCTGAAAATGTAATGTTAATATTATTATAACAATCTTGTTCTTAATTTCAATCTAGCCTCCTGCAAAAACAGACCGTGTTGAAAGAGCAGATGAAGGAACTACGAGATGAGATCAAACAGCTTGAAAATAATTGTTTCTCCTTGCAGACCCATGTAGCAGGACTGGTAAGATTCAATTCAGTTCTGCCTCCATCTCATCCAAGTTCCTTCTTTTTACATTACCTTATGTACATGTAAATAACGTATTTGTATGAGCAGCTTATAATTCCTGTTTTCTGTAATGTTTTTCTGGATTTTTTTTTAACAAAGAAACGAAAAGGTGCCATCAAGCAAGATACTGGTTAAACATTTTTCCTTTTCATCATTGTCTACAGCTTATTTAGATGCATGCATTTGTTTACTGATTGATTGATTGATTGATTTATATATTAATTATTTATTTACTTACTTACATGTATGTATTTTTCTATTTTTCGATAAGCTACATTTAATGTATTTGGCTACTGTAGTTCACTAAAAGGGTCCCAATCACCAAAATGTATTTTGCTCTGTAAGTTAGAGGTTCCATATCATTATATGGGCTTCAAATATTACTTCTACAAAGAGACAGTTACACTCTATTTAAAAAAGTGTAGAACCGACTCGTGAGTAGACTACTCAACGCACCCGTACATGTATGCTCGCCAAGTTAAATTTCTTGTGTGGAACCCAACTTTAAGTTCGCTTCCACACGAACTTTCATGTTAATCGTTATTTCCTTCATAGTCCTAAACTGTTGAGAGAATGCCAGATATTAATAGTTCTATGAAGGTGATTTTATACTTTTTAGCTTTACGCAAATTAATTATTTCAGGTGATTGGTACACTTTAACCCTTTCATGACTGGAATTATTTAAAGGCTAAATTGATCACATGTTGTACTTCAAATTGGCAACAAAAACATTTTTCTTTTAATGCTACATGGTTTTAATAAAATGTAATGTCTTTGAAAACACCATACATGGTTAGGAGCTTTGCCAAAAAGTTTTAAAAATTGCCAACTTTGACTAAAAACAATGATTTTGGACAGTTCAGTGTGTTGCCAATTTAAGGATTTTAAAGCTTATTCTCCTTTTTAAAATTCCTGACATCAAACGCAATATGGTCATGCAACAAAAATAGACACAATGTGTGCAGAAATTTTTGCTCCATCTACTCATCCATTGGTATATTTTTTAGAGCTCTGATTCAAAATTTATTGAGCCAAACCACAAAATGTGGTAAATTGTCTCGAAAGGGTTAATTCAGGGGACACCTGTTTCCTGTAGGTAATATGAAAATGAAACCATTTTTTTTTTTACTTATTTGGATATCAATGGATAAACCAGGTATACTGAGAGTACTAGCAGTCGTCCTTCACAGCAAAATAAAGTATTGTAATCACCTTTAATTTCTTTTGGTATAATTTCTAGGAGAAAGAAAAGCAATCATTGGGAAAAACTGTGCGACTTTTGGAAAGTGAGGTGAGTGCACTTTTCTGTTTTTTTTGGTTGAAATTGCAATAGTACCCTTAAAAAGCTTTTTATCCTGCCGGTAATTATACGAAGCTGGAGACAACTCATTATGAAACCCATTACAAATGTATGTTGAATTAAATTAAACTGTCCCACGAGTGTTGAACAAAATACATGTGGTTTGAAATTGATTTCTGTCTGGTGCTAATTTGAATGTATTTTGTTACTGAGCCATTGTTTTATGTTCAGTACAGCATAATTACATGTAGAATTAAAATAGTCATCCACTTTTTATCAACACTTACAGTTAAAAGCCCCCTTTATGAATTCCCCAATTGTGCTATACTCCATGGATATGTTTCATACTTGTATGATGGCATGCAAATTCTGGTGAATAAAGTTCAATTCACTTTTAAAACCACTCACTCATTTGTCATTCACAAGTATTTGTCAGAAGGATCCCACATGTTAATACATTCCCTAGATCTTCTTGAAGATTGTTTATTCAGCGCCATGGTAACAGCAGCTAGCTTCCGTCATTGCCTGCACATGGCAAACCAGTGGAATGAGTATGAAAAGAAATACAGGGTTTAAATCAACTCTCCAGATGAAAGTTTGATGTGTAATTAGGCCAAGTAATATCAAATCATAGTTTCCTGTCCAGTTTTGTCGACAAATATGAGGGGAAGGGAGTTCTGTGTTATTTAGTGTTTGATATTTTGCTAGCACAATGGGGCCAATGTCAATGCAAAGTCCTCTAAAGAAATTTTGCTCTACAGAGGCTCTAAAAGTTGAAATTCTCTTCAAAATAGAATTTTACTTGTCTATGCATTCAAATGCTCAGTACAAGTTGAGATTGTCCTACATGTATGTAGATGTAACTTATTCAAGTTACTCTACATTCCCTCAGATATTTCTTTATTCTGAGCCAACAGAAATATTAGATAACCAAAACCAAAGAAAAGAGAGAGAGAGAGAGAGAGAGAGAGAGAGAGAGAGAGAGAGAGAGAGAATAAAACTGAGGCAAGGTGAACAAAGGAAGCTGGAGGGGACAAGAAACTAAATCATTTTTCCTTGGCCTACCACATCTTGATGAAATGAGGGGTTTCAAATAACACCTGCATTGCACCTCCTCCACAGCTATGCAAGGTTATGCAAAGTCTACAGTAGGCTATTTTCCTGTATTGGTTCAAATTTATGCGGGATTGCCTAGTTACAATCTTTCACTTTCACCTGTTCCAACTTATTGTATTTCAATAGTCAGAATGCAGATATTACGTGTAGTTGTTGCTAGGTAGGACAAAATTGAAGTTTGATCAACCTAGCAACAAGTATGTAGTTTCCATTTTGACAATTATACGTCAAAATGAGAATACAGAAATGATGAAAGTATTACTTTTTGTCTTGATTGAAGGATAATGAAAAGCTCTCGTTGAGAAAAGCTGTTGCTTCGCTGGAGGATGAGGTAGGCTATGTTGTATTCTTTCATATCAGTTTAGTCTGAAATGTGGTATTTATTAAAATGTGAGACATAATCTGTGTTCCATTCTAATTAATTGGTGTACTCTTGTGATGGTAATTTAATACAGAAAAATAGTTGATTTAAACCTAATTTTTCAGTATTTATCTTGTAGCAGAAGTATCTCATTGCGGATTTTAATGACAATCTTACCCCCCAACAGACGGAGGGTAATTATTTTAAATGAGAATACATCATTTTCTTTCAGTGGTCAAAATTGGGTCGATCATGTGTGACCTGGCACGAACATATTAGCAGATTTTGTTGATAGAGTCTGCTATTTTCTTTTCACTATGTAGCATCATGGCATACATGTATGACAATATAGTAAATCAGCATTGCATTGGAATTAGTTACATGTACTACATGTACCTTTGATATAATTATGTTTGAAATCTCATTATTCTATATTTTATCTGTTGCATTTGTATTGTGTGCTCTTTTACATTACAGGTGGAGAGGACACAAATGGAACTGAACTCCAAGGATATGAAAGTAAGTTTGTGATATGGGTCTCATTCGTTTGTTTGTATTCATGCTTGCCCCATTCAGATCCAACATACAATGTACATGTACAGTGTAGGACAGATTATGGTTGATTTCTACAGTCATGGCAGAAAATATATTTATTGCTCCAGTCAACTTAATCTATTTAATAACCAATATTTTATTTTTCTTACTACAATGAAATTCAAGTCCAACAGTCATTAGTTTTACATTTTTTAAATTTCTGCGTATTTGCAGACCTTTCTTTTCATGGTGATTTTGTATATCAATTTTGTCTATTTATGCAACTGTTTTTACATGTATGTTAAATTTTAGCCTAGTGGATTTATTAATTTCATATTGATATCAAAATGTCTTTTCAAAATTGCAGCTCAAAGAAGTAATAGAGCATAGAGATGAGCTGATAGATGAACTGCTAGAGGTAAGATATAAATATATCTCCCTTCTCCCATTGTGTTTGTGTGTATGTGTGTGTGTGTGCAGCAGGATTTACAGGAAAATTGTCATTCACAAATCAGATTAACTGGTATTCATTTGTGAGAGGAGTTAAATGTACACATGTAGTCCATTGATTTACTAGTCCTGGGCCCTCTGCCATAAAAAGTTGCATTTAAACGCAAGTCCAAAAATTAAACGCAACTTGATTTTCAACCAATCAGGATCACGTATTTGGGACTTGCATTTAATTTTCTGAGTTGCAATTAAATGCAGCTTTTTATGCAAGAGGGCCTAGCTTCTTGTTTTGTTGACTGAAAAGTAAATATCTTGTTCTTAGCTTTCATATATTATGAGTTCACATCTAAAGAAGATACATTTACATGCACCTGTATGTTAATAATATAAATAGAAGGTTGAGTTCTGGTAAAGGTGACAAATAGTTAGTGAGCTTTTTCATTCTTTCTTTGTCAATTTGGAAAAACATCATAGTAGAAATGTCCCCTGAAAAGGATTGCTCTTCAAATGCCCTCATATTCGAAATATGATGAGAAATAGCTGCAAAGTTTGAAGAAAAAAAACTTTCATGCCACACATGTGTGTACTTTCATATATGCATTTCTGTTTGCAGTGCAATTGACCCTCAGAAATATTAAGTCACTTTTGTATCATTTTGATAATTCTAAAACCTCCCAGTATACACTTATTCTAATGTACTACATAATCAACCTTTCCCAATTGCTTCCAGACAGCTTCTTTTGCAATGTAATCACATGACAACAAGTACTCCTCTTTATCTTTAAAGAGAACCTGTTGAAAAATCATTTGTGATCTTTCTCATTCCTTTTATGATAGTTTGGAAGAACTGAAAAGAGTACTCTTCAAATGCCCTTCAAAATATGAGGAGAAATAGCTGAAGAGTTTGGGCTGAATATTCATTCCACATGGGTGTGCATTCCCATATACATGTACCCATTTCTGTGTGCAGTGCTTGTGCTTTTCAGCAAGATTTGGTAAATTTCTTATCATTTTGGTTATTCCAAGACCTCACAGTATACACTAATTCTTAATGTAGCCATGATCAACCTTTCCCAATTGCTTTGAGACAGTGTCTTTCATAATATAATCATAATTGACCAGAACTCAACTTTATCTTTGATTGAGAGCGTTAGTGGCATTCACATTTCTGTATCTTCATTTCATTCAGGAGAACAAAAATTACCTTGAGCTACATAGGAGTCACAAAGAGCTTCAAATAGCCTTACAGGTGAGTTCCTGTCTATATTATTTATAGGGTAGTTGGGTCTTTGTAAAGCCTCTGTCATACATGACACATAACCCGGTAAACTGCCTCACAAAAAAAAAAAAAAGAAATGCTGCTTCAAAATGAAATGACATACACGTACTATAAGTGTAGTGTGCTTCACTTTCCAGTATCTCATAACACACAGATACAAATCATCTCTGATTTTACGAACTGGCATACAAATTCTAGCAGGTATTAAACCAAAAATGCTGTGCTTTTTTTCTTTTTTTAAAATATCAAATGCATATGAAAGAAAATATTCCACTCTCATCTACTGTTCAATTCTACGATGATTGAATGAAAGTAAGGGATTCAAATTATCATTTTAAACCGACAAAGTCTGTAAACACGATTATCTCAGAAACATGTTTTCGCACTGTGAGGCTACCTATGCCGTTTCATAAAATCAGCTACGAAATGTAAGATGGGTAGTGGCCTTTTTTTTTCTCTTTTTTTCTTTTTTTAGTTTGCTGCAGTATTATTTTTTTTTCTGTTTTTTTTTTTTTTTAAACGAATTTAACCACCTCATATGTGAAGGAGGCTTGAGAAGTGAAAGAAATAAAGCTTAGTTGGAAACATGTTAACCCACTTTATAGAATTCTCATATAGGCTTAATGCAGGAAACACCTGATTCCTGTGGGCAGTGGGTTATTAAGGTTTTAGACATCACTTTATTGCAGTATGTTAGCAATTTTCTTTTAAATTTTTTTGACATGGTTTCTGTCCGTGTCTATTCATCAAGACAGTGTGTCTCTTGATCCAATAGACCTGTTCAAAAATATATTTTAAATTTTATGCATACATGTACTTTTAAAACAAAGGTTGTTCTTGAAAACCTGAAAGCTTGTCAGATGCTTGTCAGACATAGGATGGAGTCCACTAGAATGTTATGGAATGAAAATGAAATAGAGTAAAGGCTCATTCTGGTATTTGCATGTTCTTAACAACCAAAGTAAAGTACATAAGGTACATTTTACGTTTATTTATATGTTTTAGTTTATATCCATTTATTTGGGTAAAAAAAAGGGTATTATTGCAAAATTTTGTAGATATAAAACACTGTAAGCAAAGTCTACAGAAGGCTGTTTTCTTATATTGGTTCAAATTTATGCAGGATTGCGTAGTTACGAACTATCATTTTCACCTGTTGCAAGTCAGTGTATTTCAATAGACTTTGTAAACACTACATGTACATGTACATTTCTATTGTTCAACATACATGTACATGTATACACATGTACAGTACATGTGTGTAAGCTGTGCTGATTATCGACAAAAACATCCATATCTACATGTATGTAGAGATAGATGTACTTTTGGGCAGTTCCACGGTAACAGGACATTCAGACACAAAAATATTTTGATGTCCTTCCGTTACCGACCTCATTAATATGCAAATTTCATTACTGCTTGCCAATAACAGAATTTTTTTTTTGAAAATCAAAGGCAGTTGATCTAATCCTACATCTCTGATGTTTGAAATGTTCTACCCATTACACACAAAAAATTGTAGTTATTGTTTGAAGTTGGTAAAATGTGTCTGAATGTCCTTCCGTTACCATGGAATTGCCCTTGTAGTTGACAAAATGTGCAATAAGTACATGTATTGTAGATTGCGTAGCCTACACCGTATTAAAGCATACAGTATAAGCAAGCTCTTGATGTTCATGGGTTAATATTTCAAGTTGGATCAAGGGACATGTTGTCACGCTCAAAAGAATTGATACATGTATGTACAAGCATGCACTATGTTGAAGTTAGCAATCAATTCTGAGACACTGACAGCTGTTACTCTAAATTAAGTATGTGCAAACAATGGAATTATTTGAAGGGTAACACTATAGAAACTGTGGTAAGATAAACTCGGTTTTATTTTAAGAGCAAATGTCATTGTGTACTTTGTAGATCATTACCTTTTGACTGTTATTGATCAAACATTATTTGAATTTTTTTTTTTTTTTTTTAATATGATCTTATCTCTTAGGCTCTGAACCAAGAAATATGTCAGCATGGAGGGCATAGAAGTAGTCCTTCTTCCTTTAAAGAGTAAAAATACTGTAGAAAGTAAAAGATTTGACTGAAAAATAGAGAAATATTGTTCATTTTTTATTAATGGGCAGAGAATATTTATTAGAATAAAACACAATACATGTATGTGAAAATGAATCTACAATGTACAATGTATTAATTGCTTATCACATTTAATAATCATTTTATCATCTTAGAAGCTTATAAATTTAAACGATTTAATCTAATACTGTATCAGTGAAGTTCTGCGAAAACAAAAGTGAAATTGAAACATTTGAGAAAATTCACTAAAAATGTATTTTTCCTAGTTTCCTATATGTATCTCAAACCAGATTGGAAATAGGAAAAATCTCATATGTCTACCTCACCATGAGTAAAAAGCATTTCACAAAGTTCTGTTAACTTTTAGTTCCCAATATTTGAAGAAAAAAAATAATGTGTCTTTGAGGAAACTGTTTTCGTGATCTGATTACTACTTAATGTACATATAAGGTTGCAGTCATTTGTATTTAAAGGGGGTACCCAATGCTGAAACAATGTTAGTTCATTTAAAAGATCATGATTTTATTAGAAGAAAATCATCTGCCTTAAGTTTTTTAAAAATTTGTGTTGCCAGAAAAATCCCCGAAATATGGTAAGACTTCAGGATATTTTGGCCCCTCAGCTGTGTCCCAATTTCAGCTAGGTAACCACAATGACGTCAAAGTGGTTACCCAGGTTCGCGTATTGCAGATGTGTTGCACGCTAGACTGTACAAAATGCATTACACCTTGCGCGCATTTTGCTATAATTGCGCGACAAGGTAACCACTTTGACGTCATTGTGGTTACCTAGCTGAAATTGGGAGGGGCCAAAATATTCTGAAATCTTACCATATTTCGGGGATTTTCTGGCAACACGAATTTTAAATTTTTTGTAAGGCAGATGATTTTCTTCTAATAAAATCATGATCTTTTAAATGAACTAACATTGTTTCAGCATTGGGTACCCCCTTTAAGGAAATATTATTTATAGAAGAAGGTACATGTACATGTACATGTATGTATTCACATGTAGATCTTCTTTTCCTATTAAATATGAACCCTGCATAGTACATTTATAGATAGGCTTCTTCATTTACATGTTGATTCAATGAGCAAGTCAAATGTATTTGATAATTTGGTAATGGTATCCCATTCATCACTGAGTATTGTGATATTAGAACATTAATCATAGCTTCCAACCATTCCTATTTTGGAGGAATAATTCCTATCTTCTGGCCTTCAAACTAATGTTCCAAACCTTAGATTCCTCTATATGAAATTATCTGTGTAAAAAGCATTAAAGGGGAAGTTCACCCCGAAGATTACTGGAGTTTAAAAAATGCAGAAAAAATAAAGAAAAATATTGGCGAAAGTTTGGACAAAATCCGTTAAAGAATAACGGAGTTATGGACTTTTGAAGTTTTGATTTTGTGACGTCACATGCGAGCAGCTCCTCCATTATGTAATGTGATAAATATTCCATAAAATACAGTTTTCTCAGAAAATTTAGAATATTTTCGTCTGTGCATTTGATATATTGTCAGAAATGTTATTCAATACTAGATTCTGAAAAGAAAAAATATGAATTTATCGTGGAACGTAAAAGAAAATGCGAATATATGGAATATTTATTACATGACCAATGGGCAGCTGCTCGCATGTGACGTCACAAATCCAAAACTTTAAATACTCATAACTCTTTTATTATTTGACCGATTTTCATCAAACCTTCGCCAATATTTTTCTTTATTTTTTCTGCATTTTTTGAACTCAAGTAATCTTCAGGGTGAACTTTCCCTTTAAAAGTACTCTAGATTCCTAATATTTTTGCCCTGAGAAATTCACAATTTGTACCATCACTATACAATGTAGGTTGGCAGGTTTGATAAATTGACTTCAGAAGTATCATTTTACTAATGTCACGTCTGATCCAAGCTTAAAGGGAAAGTTCATCCCGAAGATTACTTGAGTTTAAAAAATGCAGAAAAAAAGAAAGAAAAATATTTGCGAAAGTTTGGACAAAATCCGTTAAAGAATAACGGAGTTATGGACCTTTGAAGTTTTGATTTTGTGACGTCACATGCGAGCAGCTCCTCCATTATGTAATGTGATTTTTTTTTTTTTTTTTTTTTTTTTTTTTTTTTTTTTTTTTTTTTTTTTTTTTGTGCGCCTCCATAGGGGTAGCCACTTTCACTTTAGGCTCCACATTTTTGTTTGATTTCAACTGTTATTTTTGCTTATTTGTAAGATTTATTGTTGATTAGTGATATCTTATTGGTCAAGAAGTCGTGTAGACGTTTTCAAGAAAGTAAGGTGGTAAGATTATCATATATTTAATGTTTGGTTTATTGTACCTACCTTTTGCCTGTACCTGATTTCTAATGTGCTGCCATATGCATTCACTTTTCTGTACACAGTACCTATTGAATGCTCTGCTCGAGTGGCTCTTAGTATTCCTTTGTGTTTTTTGAGTAAGCCGTGACTTTGCATTTGTCTTTTGTGTTAACCACCTAAAAGAATTTCACTGTCACAATGGAGTGTTTCAGACTTCTGATAGTGTTCTTTTGTACCATACTAGTTGCCTCTGTATACAATAACAGTGATAGTGAACAACCCTGTGTTGGTAGTAAATGGCGTTTCAATAGGCCTACACACTTTGAGAAAGTTAATGTGAAGTATTGTGGCAAACATGTTCTGTATTACGGTAATGCCACAGCTAGTTTCCAAGTTTGTATTTTACTGGGGGGTGATATCCAGACAAACCCGGGCCCTCAGAATGATAGATATCATACATGTAACTCTCAACCTGATGTTAATTGCTCTTTATCAACTGATCATGCACCAGGCCGTATTTGTTACGATGTAAATACTTTACGTCAGCTGAACATTCAGCCTCATTCTTTGTTACCTCAGCAGGTGTGGAGCAGAGTGTGCGATCTGGGCATCGGTCGCCGACCTCGAACTCATCGCGGACGAAGGCGCAAGGTCCCCAGATCGCAATACTCTCCCACACCTTCCTCTGGCCTTAGACTTGGTCTGTGGAATGCACGATCCTTGACCAATAAAACACATGCAGTTATTGATCTTGTTATGGAGAAAAATCTTGATGTGTTAGTCATTACGGAATCTTGGCTTTCTGGGGATAGAAACAGGGATGGTCTCATTCTTTCTGATTTGAAATCATGCTTGCCAAATTATCGTTTTATTCATCAACCCCGCTTGTCTTCTAGGGGTGGAGGTATTTTTGTTCTATTTAAATCCACAAGCCGCTGTTCTGTAAATCCTAATGGAGATTTCTCTTCCTTTGAATTATTTGATATCACACTGAATCTTACCTCATCTTCTGTTGTTAGGATGTACTGCATATATCATCCTCCATCTTTGAGTAACAGTGTTTTCCGTGAGGAGTTTGTAACTCTTCTTGAGGGTGCCGTTATAAGTGACCACTTTCCCATACTCTTAGGTGATTTTAATGTTCACATTGATGATCGTAATGATAACTTTGCTAAGTCATTTATGAATGCAGTTGAATCCCTTGGGTTTAAGCAGCATGTCTGCAGTCCCACCCACCTTGCAGGACATACTCTCGATCTTTTATTTACTAGGGACTCCAAAGATGTAGTTAATGTTAATGTTTTGTCTTCACTGCCCTCTGATCATTCTGCTATTGTTGCTACAATGAAGCTTCCTTCCCTGCGAAACCCCAAGAAGAGAGTTTCCACCAGAAAATTCCGCAGCATCGTCTTGGACACATTCCAGAATGACATTAGGGCCATGTTTCGCCCACCTTCCGAACTGACATGTCCTTCTGAGGCCTTTGATCATTATAACACCTGCCTAAGGTCTCTGATTGATAGACATGCCCCCCTTCAAGTTAAAACTGTCACGATTAGACCAAAATCACCTTGGTTCACCGATGACATCTCGGAAGCAAAGAGGCGAAGGCGACGGGCGGAACGCCGCATGATCAAGTCTGGACTTTGTGCTGATAGGGAACAGTATCGCAGAGAATGTGAGTCCTACTATGAGTGTATAGTTAATGCCAAGTCTTCGTACTTCAGAAACCTCATTGCAGAGTCGGACACTAAACAGCTATTCAGCATTGTTCGGTCACTTTCATCGCCAGATCAGTCTACTAGCCTACCAGACCACTCTTCGGCTCAGAACCTCGCCAATCAGTTTGCCGAATTCTTCAGCGAAAAGGTATCAACTGTGATATCTTCCTTCAATTCATCAGTTTCAGATCCAGCAACTGCATCTTCTCCGACTCCATCTCAACATAGCTTCTCAGACTTCTGTCACGTCAACGATTCAGACATCCAGAAGCTCATCCGTTCTCTGCCATCAAAACACTGCAACTCTGACCCGATTCCTACATGGCTTCTAAAGGACTGTCTCGACGAACTAATTCCGACCATCACAAGGTTTATCAATTTATCCTTGTCATCTGGTTGTGTCCCTGATGGTATGAAAACATCACTTCTACTTCCTCTTCTAAAAAAGCCGAGCCTTGATCACAATAATCTTGTCAACTACAGGCCCATTGCTAATCTGCCTTTCATTGGCAAGGTTTTAGAAAAGGTTGTGACTTCGCAGCTGAAGGATCACCTTGAAGGTTTCGGCATGCTTCCAGTTCATCAGTCGGCTTATCGGAATCACCATTCCACTGAGACTGCCCTGGTGAAAGTCTTCAACGATATTCTCCTGGCCATTGACAGGGGCGAGGAGGCGGTGCTTATTCTCCTTGACTACACAGCTGCCTTCGATACCATCGATCATGGATTGTTGCTGCGTCGTCTGGAAAATGACTTTGGTATTTCTGGGACTGTTCTTGATTGGATCCGGTCGTACCTACACAATCGAAGACAACAAGTCATCATCGATGGCACCACATCGGCACCTTTCCCATTGGTCTGCGGCGTTCCGCAAGGTTCGGTAGTCGGCCCTCTCCTCTTCATAATGTACACAAGCCCTCTGTCAAGATGTATTGACTCTCACCAGGACATTCGCCACGCAATGTATGCAGATGACACACAAATTTACATCATTCTCAAGCCTACTGGGAAGGATGATGCTGCACTGAAGCTCAGCAGATGTCTTCAGGACATAAAAGCCTGGTCGCATGATAATAAGCTTTGTCTTAATGAAACGAAATCAGAAATGATCCACTTGTTCTCAAAACACAGAAAAACAGAATCATTTCCAATGTTATTCGATTCAGATAACAGAATCACCAGCACTCTAAAGTGTAATGATTGGGTACGGGACCTTGGGGTCACAGTGGATAGGAATCTCACTTTCCAACAACACATCAAAAATGTCTGCAGGTCTGCTTCATTTGGTATTCACAAGATAGGAAAAATTAGGAAGCTACTCGACCAACCCACAGCTGCTAAACTAACCCATGCCTTTGTATCTGCTTATCTTGATTACTGCAACTCTACCTTTTCCGGAATCCCACAATCCCATCTTCGTCCACTACAAAGAATTCAGAATACTGCTGCAAGGCTTGTTACCCTGTCAAAAAAATGTGAACATATAACACCAATTCTTCGCTCATTGCACTGGCTTCCAATACGCCAGCGCATCATTTTCAAAATTCTTCTAATAACCTATAAGATTATTAATGGCCTGTCTCCTGTATATCTTTCTGATCTTATCTCCCTTCGCTCCTCTAGTTCTCTCCGACCTCTTCGTTCTTCAACAACCTTGCAGCTTACCCGCGGACCCCGAACTAATACCAATTATGGTGATCGAGCCTTTTCTGTAATTGCCCCATGCCTTTGGAATCGATTACCCTCATATATCCACAATGCCAACTCCCTTGAACAATTTAGACTTTACTCAAAACCCATCTTTTTAATGCTTAGTTTTCTCCACTCAGCTGTGGGTTGGTCTACACTTATGGAGGTGCACATCATTTTCCTTTTTTTTTTTTTTTTTTTTTTTTTTTTTTTTTTTCCCCCCCCCCCCCTCAAATATGAATATTAATTCAATTTGATTGAATAATAATTCAGGTTACTCTATTAATAGCAAGAATACTGTGCGCTTAGAAACACCAGTATAAAGCGCTATATAAATGTTATAATTATTATTATTATTATTATTATAAATATTCCATAAAACACAGTTTTCTCAGAAAATTTAGAATATTTTCGTCTGTGCATTTGATATATTGTCAGAAATGTTATTCAATACTAGATTCTGAAAAGAAACAATATTAATTTATCGTGGAACGTAAAAAAAAATGCGAATATATGGAATATTTATTACATGACCAATGGGCAGCTGCTCGCATGTGACGTCACGAATCCAAAACTTTAAATACTCATACATGTAACTCTTTTATTATTTGACCGATTTTCATCAAACCATCGCCAATATTTTTCTTTATTTTTTCTGCATTTTTTAAACTCAAGTAATCTTCAGGGTGAACTTTCCCTTTAAGTAAGGCTTGCAAATTAATAAACTCATCTGATGTATAACACCTGAAACTTAGAGGTAACATACATGTACATGTACATACATCTATAGGACAAAAGGGTGTGGTTTTGCCAAAATATTTCCTGGGCCCTGTTTCATGAAACTTGTCATCAATGACAAGTTGCAATAACTGTTATAAGCTACTGAAATCCTCGCGTCTGATTGGCTGAGAGCAAATTTGTCAGTTAAAATCACTGACAAGACACTTGATGAAATGCCCCCCAGAACTGCTCTTTATGAAAGCTACATGTACATGTAATTGGCATCTCAAATGATCTCTATCTCAAATTTTACTCTGTGAAGGCCAAAAGATAGATGGTACATGTAATGTACATGCCATGCTATGTAATATACTACACCAGATTAAAAATCGTTTCTAATCAAATCTCTTGACCTTTATAATTAAAAGGTCAGTAGGATGGTCATTGATTGGGTACAAGTGTATCAAGGTTAGACATGCAGGCATCGGAGAAGATAGGGGGAAGCAGATAAACAATATTGTACACTCGCTGCACTGTTTATATTTAGATTAAAGGTAAAATTTAATACCAGTCATGCAGTTGCATTGTGAAAGACTGTCAATTTATGCCAAAATAATGTTAATGCTAGAAATTTAAATCACACAGTTATTTATTGCTGCTGTTGTTAATTTATTTTGGGTTTGTTTAAGGTGTTACATTTCTATTCTATTCGATTTTTTTGGTATACTCCACAATGAATAAAATATGTACTATTTATTATTGTTTGGATTGTCAATTGTAAGTTATACCATAACTTCATGACAATCCGTCCATCTTTCAAATGTATTTATGTGTGGTAAAGTCTTCCTATTACTCTGAAGAAGGTCTTACTCTTTCAACTCTGAAATTTGTATGTATTTTCCTTATGTTTGTTCAGTATGTACAGTATATCTCAATGTTCATTTTTTTTGTTTTTATGTTGTTCCCTTAAAAGTAGAAAATAAATTAAAGTTCAAGTTCAAGTTTAAAAAAAAAAAATTCAAGAACTTCTGTTTAGGAATTTCATTTGAAATTGTCTATTCTCAGTAATCATTTCTGGTCCATATTCCATGCAATGTATCCTGTACGAGTTAAGGCCACCGCACACCTTACGATCGGTCTGCGATCCGATTTCAGAAGAAAATGTAATATCTTTTGACAAATCATTTAAAAAGGAAAAATATTTTTGATTGAGAGTCTGAATAGTGATACAGATAGTAAAATCAAATACGGCCTTTGCCGAGTTTTCTAGTGGGTGGAATGGCCAAATCGGCTCCGAGTCGTAGTGACGTCACAAAATCATACGACTGCCTACGATTTGAAACTAATTTTGCCCTTATTCCCTGTAGAAAACTGACAGCTCACCAAAACCCTACGTTTATTATTCATATTACTTTTCAGAACCTGAATAGGGTAGATTTCATTTGTTAAAATGCCAATATTTAATGCCACAGCGATTTATTTCAGAAATCGGATCGCAGACCGATCGTAAGGTGTGCGGTGGCCTTTATCCATGTATTTCACCTACAAATACAATATTTCTTGACATGACAGTGAATAATGGCAGCGGTATCAGCAAGAACCACTATTCAACCGACTTATCAAGAGATCCTTTGTTTTTGGATGAAATATAATGAATAAAAGACAAAGGTCACACAGGTCACATTGCATGGATCATCCCTTCTTTTGAAGTGTCATGTCCATTGCATTTTTTCCCCCTCCTGTACACAATTACAATAGAGAAACGTAATATGGAAAATTAATTGTTGCTATATGCCCAACGAGCCTCCTTAACACTTTGCTTATCATGACATTTAAGTGTATATAGCATCAGTAATTTGGTCTGTTTTGAGTTAGTGATCATTTTCCATACAATGGTCAAGAATTTAAATTGAATTTATCCTCCTGTAGGCAGTGAAAATAGAGAAATGTTGGACAAGCTTCTGTAAAACTGTGAGATTGTGGAGAAGAACTTTTAATTAGGAGGTATAAAATTTGAATGTAGTAAACTGGTCATTTCTTTGATAGTAATTATTTCAGAGGAATTGTCATGTATTCTTATTCTTCTTTCCACAGGCAATAAAAATCGAGAAAGGAGATATAGAACAGTCTGAGATGAGACCAATCAGATCTAGCGTCGGTGAAGAACTGATTGATAAGAACGAAAACTTACTCAGCGAACTGAGAATAGTAGTGAGTATTGGACTAATTTGCACTTCATTGTATCGTATTCAAGTCTAGTGATGTTTAAGGAGAAGGTTTGAGTCCTGGAAGAGGTGAAAAATAATTTGTGAGCTTTTTCATTCTTTTTATGTCAGTTTGGAAGAACATCATACTTGAAATGTTAACTGAAAAAGATAGCTCTTCAAATGCCCTCATATCCGAAATATGACATGAAATATCTCAAATGTTCGGGCCGAACATTCATGCCACTTACATGTATGTATGCAGTCCCGTGTACCCATTTCTGTGTGCAGTGCATGTACATGTGCTTTCCAGTGAGACTGGGTAAATTTCTTAAAATTTTGATGATTCAAAAACTCACAGTATAAAAGAAGTCTGAAAGAAAGAAATATGGTGGAAAATCGTTGGAATATTATTCCCCTGAATGGAATATTACTGCATGCCCCTCACGAATATTTCTTTTACAGTTGAACCATGTTATAAACAACACTGATATAACAAACTCTCATACATGTACAGTAACAGATAAGGTAATTTTACCAGTCCCACTTCTTTGTATCACAAGGTTTTGATATAAAGAGGTAATCCTTGGTCCCAAGGAGTTTGTTATAACGAGCTTCCACAGTAATACAGTTGGTGGGAATTGTATTTCTGAATTTTTATATTGCTTATATTATGTTTGATCTCATGATTTTTGTAGGATATACATGGATTAAGGTGTGATATACATGTTTTATTTGTACATGTATGTACACCATTTACTATGTTACCTTTTCATTACAATTTGAATATTGCCTTGTTTTGCCTAGGTGAATGAAGGCCCTGGTCCATCACCTATCTGTGGTCTAGTGAGTTATGAGACGACATCAGCAGAGATGATGGAAGGTTTACAGACCATGGTAGAGAGCATGAGTGTTGAGATGGAGAGAGTCATGTCTAGTCATCAAGCCAATCAGACAGATGAATATCTACTTGAACAGGTTAGAACTACAGACACACCTGTATATAAAGGCCGCTCAGAGGAATTTGTGGTTTTTATATGCAGGTGCTCTTCATTACAAATTCCTATAATACAGGTTTCAGTGAGAGGTACTTTTCAAGGGAAAAGAGAGATGTGGTCTATCTATGCAGGTAGTTGCTAAAGCAGATTTCACTGTACTTTCTGCAGTGCTGAAATTGCGGTGACACAACGATTGCCCCATCAGTGATCGCTCAAGAACTTCATTTTGTCAAAAATACATGTACATTTACATACTGTTACATGTACATAGTGTTACGGTTGTTAGTGGGTTTTAAAGGGGGTACCCAATGCTGAAACAATGTTAGTTCATTTAAAAGATCATGATTTTATTAGAAGAAAATCATCTGCCTTAAATTTTTTTTAAAATTCGTGTTGCCAGAAAATCCCCGAAATATGGTAAGATTTCAGGATATTTTGGCCCCTCAGCTGTGTCCCAATTTCAGCTAGGTAACCACAATGACGTCAAAGTGGTTACCTTGTCGCGCAATTATAGCAAAATGCGCGCAAGGTGTAATGCATTTTGTACAGTCTAGCGCGCAACACATCTGCAATACGCGAACCTGGGTAACCACTTTGACGTCATTGTGGTTACCTAGCTGAAATTGGGACACAGCTGAGGGGCCAAAATATCCTGAAGTCTTACCATATTTCGGGGATTTTTCTGGCAACATGAATTTTAAAAAAACTTAAGGCAGATGATTTTCTGCTAATAAAATCATGATCTTTTAAATGAACTAACATTGTTTCAGCATTGGGTACCCCCTTTAAGTTATTATAAAGGGCATTGAAACATGGACTGTCTAGAATGTGCATAAATAATGTACACAAATGTAGGATATTATAATGACTCAATTGTTCTTTTTTTTTTGTTGAGAAGTAAAGTTAGGAAGCTATTTTGGAATTTGATGTATGGAGGCCCAAAATATAATGAAACCTAACACTTTTTGTACATAATCCACAGCTCTTTGGAAGTGCAAACTGATATTGATGAATAATGTGATATACAAGAACTGAATATTATCATTATTATTATTGTTGTGTATATATTTTGAGCAATTTTACTCCTGCTAACTCTTCTTACAATATTGAAAAAAAAAATTCCTGACAGCATTAATCAATTAGATTAATGTGACAAAATATATTCCACCCAACTTAGTGATACATGTATTCCTGCTCAAATCCTATTTGTATCCTTTCTTGACATGAAAACATTCCCCTGGAATTCATTAGGACATGATCCTTAGTAATACCGGCATGCAACAGTTTCAGCAATAATGAAATGGAATTATCACTCTCTATACCACCCAAGTGGCATAATAGAGTTTAATTATCCATGATGTATCAAGCTCCCATCACAACTCAATCATCATCATTCATCCTCTAAATGGCTCTTAAGTGAATTATAATTTTGTTCCCCAAGGTCTACATGTTTATGTGTGGTATTTATGCATGTGATATATTCATCGATGGCACTCAAGAGGAAAATTAGAAATTGCATATTTTATAGGGGTCTAATTGCCTCACAAATAATATGTGTACAGTAAGTACATGTATGTTTGAAAGTATGTGTACAGCAAGGATGTTTAAAATTAACCCCCAAATTTTCCAACTTCAAATGGCTTTCTTTGGGTTAAATGTTCAGGAGTATGTGAAGAAAATAAAGAATAATCTAAAACCCTGCTCACAGAACCCTTCAGACTTGGGTTCCGTGCACACCCTTTTCTGTGCGACTGCGTACGGTTGCATCAACTAGTGTACTCACAAGTTGGTTTGAAATTTATTAAGAGTTTGTTTAAACCTTCATATGTTAATTGTTACAGAAGTAATATCAGAAGCTCATATTTTGAGTATATAGTATAGCAGCATGGAACTCCTAACACACAGAGCAAAATATTATTTACTGTCAGGTCTCCTTCATATTGCAATGTTAAAGATAAAGTTGAGTTCTGGTCATGAGATTTTATTGCAAAAGAAACTGTCTCAAAGCAATTGGGAAAGGTTGATTATATGGCAAATAAGAATTGATGTATGCTGTAAGGTTTAGGAATTACCAAAATGATCAGAAATTGACTCAATTCTGCTGAGAGTCACATGCACTGCACACAGAAATATGTATATGGGACTGCACGCAAATGTTCGGTCCGAACATTTCAGCTGTTGTTTCAGCTAACTCAACAAACATTTCAGCTTGTCATATTTTGAATATGAGAGCATTTGAAGAGCAATCCTTTTCAGGGGACATATCTACTATGGTAATCTTCCAAACTAACATAAAAAGAATGAGAAAGCTCACCCAGAACTAAGCTTTCCCTTTAAAAGCCAATCAGGTTTAAAACAGACTTTATTATTTGTCTTCAATTTTGTTTTATTCATTCAGGATAAGAATTAAACTCAACCCCTAAAAACTTAAAGTCTAGAATACATGTACCTGCAATTTCCAGAAATCACAAGATGTTAGATTGCCCTTTAAAGGCATTGATTAACTTTACCCAGGATTTTAAAAAAAAATTACTGTTCCAGCTAATGCTGTAATCATAATTGCAAACCTTTAGCTCAGACAGGAATCGCCTGAGTTTTATAAGCTGATCGGTCGTTTATATATCAAGATATTTACGATTGAACATTGATGTCGGGATAGAGTACCACCGAACCCTAAAGAACTCTTACGGTTGGCATACCTCGCTCTATCACAGAATACCGTACGGGCTGGAAACCTGCTCTGAAATCGCCAAGCGCTGGTGCTTGGTTTTTGTGACTGCAGCGCAGCGAAGAAGCCGAGCGACTTGCGCTAGCAATTGATCGCGATTTTCTCTTTTTTAGGATAGTAAACGGGTTCCATTTTCTCTCATACTTTCACATATCCTTAATTATATATGTAGTTAGAGGACTGCACACAATTCACTGGCATTTGAGCTGATTTTACAATTTTTCACAAAGTTAATCAATCACTTTAAACCTTTGCTTACTGGAAGTGGGGGGTTTCTGTAGTAAACCTATGGGAATGACAGAATTCAGTAATCAACGGGTTAATTATCCTTTGGTTCTTATCTTCTTTAGATGTAGACACATTAGCCCGAATTCACAAAAGAGGTTTATCTTAACCATAGACGTATTATAGATTTACTAGACGGAAAGCAGCACGCGCGGAAATCATTACGCGAATGGAATTAGGCCCCGCCTCTTTCGGATCATTTGAAGAGCCCGATAAGCACCCGATACGTTGCATTATTCATATTTCTTGTGCGTGTCAGTTTATTGTGAAAATCTGATTGGATGCTAGGTCATGAATATGTACATAATTCGATAGTATCGATTAAAATTTACTTGACCTCAACTTCGTCAATTCAAGACCTATTAATTATGCAGATTATATGCAGTGACATCATCCGCACGAAATGAGAGATGTTAGTTCAAAAGTACAAGGTGAGTAGAGCTCAAATTATAAGTAAATTTCGTATATTTAGTTTATTGATAAAAATAACTTGTACAATTCTAGGTATCTATGATAATTTATCTACATTTCAAAAGGATTCACAAGAGTTGTGTTGAAAAAGGATTGAAACAATTTTCTCTCGAAATTACAGTTCTGAATTTATCGTCGAGAGGTAGTTTGACACGGAGATTGCTGTCCTCACACGCTGCGGCTCATGACAGCTACCCAGGCAGTCCCGGGTCAGTTTCAGCCACCGGCGTTGTGGCTATTTCAACAGCCTCAAAAATTCAATACTTGCAAACAAGTTGGATCTAAGAAGATCTAAACAGATCTAACGTTAGTAAACTCTTAGAATGATGATAGACTATATTGTATAAGTTTTTCCTCATGTTGTTCATCTGTATGCTGCACACAAGCGTATTCGTTAGTCCAATTTGGACTTGGATCTAACGTACGACGAGACTACGGAGTACGGTTAACGTTAGATTTGGAAACTGTGACTGTGTGGTGGGATTCTACGATGTCGATGATTTTGATAAGATATGTAGACCAAAATTAGTGCAGATATAAATTCATTAATGTTACACGAGGTTTACTGTTTTGAACTCTGAATATTTGATGAAATTTTATTCCATAAACCGAAGTATGAAGGATAGAGTCTAGTCTATCTTGAGTAGATGTAGACTTGGCTAGGGCTAAAGTAAAGCTGTGCTTGGGGGACAAAGTTCAAAGTAAATCTCTAACCATGTTTGATAAGAACTCTGTTCAACTCAACTTTCATGCCTGACTTTTTTTACGTTCTTAAAAGACTTGGATCTACTATATTTTGTTCAATTCATGCAATTTGGTCAATTAAACTGACTGTAAGTTAACTAGAGTCTGATAGACTATGATTTTTTTTTTTTGGGGGGGGAGGCAAATGTATTTTGGGCAAAAATTCAGTCTGGTGTTAAAGCCAGTTTAGGGATCCCTGTTCAAAATTTCAGGCACACGTCACTAGAAAGTTTTGTTGCTGAGGCTGTTTCTTTTTCTTTCCAAGAAACTTATGTAGCTTGAATGCAGGCTTAATAAACATAAGATAGCTGATGATTATTGAATTTTGACCTATGAAAAATAATGGATTGGAATTTATTTGCCTGATAAAAACAATTATTATCAATGTAGCTATGACTGTAACAAGAAAGACCAAAAAAAGTGACAACTCTGTTTTCATTTTTTTTAAAAACAGATCAAAATGGAAAGGAACCCAAGAAATGCTATTCAAACACTGCGCAAACTGTTGACCATACAAGATGAAGCAGAAATTTAGCCTTCCTAAATGACAGGTAAGTTTACAGAACATTTCCCGAGTATATACATGTATAATGTAATTTGAATCATTAGCTCATCCGGCCCGAATGGGCCAGATGAGCTTATGCCGTGGCGAGGCGAGGCGTCCGTCGTCCGTCCGTCCGTCCGTCCGTCCGTCCGTCCTTCGTCTGTCGTCCGTCCACAATTTCAAAATGCTTCTTCTTCGCCATTTCTTACCCGATTTTAATTCGGTTTGCTTTATATGATAGCACTAGGTGGGGGATTCGAAACTTCTACACAGAATTTTGAAACTCATTAAATATGCTAATTTATGCGCATTTCTCAAAAATCACAAAAATTGCTTCTCCTTCCTCATTTATTGACCGATTTCGATTTTTTTTGTTCCATCTGAAAGACTTTCATGAGGTTCATTGAACTTCTACACAGAATTTTGAAATTTTGTCTACAAAATTAATTATGCTAATTTATGCAATATTTATTCAAAAATCACAAAAATTGCTTCTTCTTCCTCATTTATTGACCGATTTCGATTTTTTTTTCCATCTGAAAGACTTTCATGAGGTTCATTGAACTTCTACTCGGAAATTTGAAATTTTGTCTAGAAAATTATTTATGCTAATTTATGCGAAATTTATTACAAAATCACAAAACTTGCTTCTTCTTCCTCATTTATTGAGGAAGACTTTCATGAGGTTCATGAACTTCTACTCGGAATTTTGAAATTTTATCTAGAAAATTATTTATGGTAATTTATACAAAATTTATTTTAACTCTTTGCCCTGTCCATTATGAAACCCATGGCTGCTGGATTATTTCAAAGGCTATACCTTTCTACATGATTTCTGTCGACATCATCGACAGAACCGAGAACCCAGAAGTGACAGTGGTCAACAATAGCGGGTTATGAGCTAATAAAGACTTGAAACAGTGAGGGACAATGCACTGAAGCCACCCTTAAATGTCCCAACCTTAAAATTCTTTTTTTACACCAATGCATAACTTATGTCATTCAGTGCTTTTCTCTTTTATTACAAATCTTAACCTTCAAATCTCTCTCAATAAAGATTTCACAGTTGGTAGAGATACCTCACCTTGACTAACTTTATGCTTTATTTCAAATTTCTCTGTCACACAGTAAAACTATTAAAATTTACATTCCCCAAAATCTTTTAACTGAAGTCGTGCAACTTGAGTTGTCAATTTCCAGACTTTCATTCATATCTACATGTCACTGTCTCCTTCCAAAACCACATTTAGCCAGATCTGCAATAGGCACTTCATCATCTTTACATGCATGTAACCAATACATGTACATTTCATCGATTCATTACAATGTCTACTGTGTTCAAAGTACAAATTGCATCAATTTCTTTGCTGCATGCCGGATGAGCGCCACATCATTGATGTGCTAGTTTTATGATTATCATAAATATTGTAATTTAACAGGAAACAAGGAAATAAACTATAAAAGCAATTAGGGCTTCCAGGGGTCCCTAAATGTGTTAGTTAAAAGCATATTACAGATACCCTTACTAGTTGCCATTGATTATTGAATAGCTTGTCCTTAAACTATGCAAACATTTTAAACAGTTACCAACAAAGCCCATGATTGTGTGTAAGCATGGAGAAGAAGGAGAGGATTACACTTCACATTTTATCCACAATACATTCTGTGAAAATGGTCTCTTTTGAGCTTTGATCTGTGATCTAAATTAGATGTATTTAGATGTTTGAGAAGATAAAAAAAAAAAAGTCAGAATTAGTGGAGTAATTTCTGCAAAATATATATTTTGTACCTCTAAATTACTTTTATTTACACAGTCATGTAATTATAAATTTATTTATCCTTTTTTTACACAGCATGATCCTTTACATTGGATGGTCAAAGAATATTGAGATACACCATGTACACAATCAGGAGAAATGAACGAATAGCAGATATCCTGACCTGCATGCTCAAGCTTGAAGAGGTAGGCCTTTACTGTGCCTAATTAAATTTGGCAATACCCCCCCCCCCCCCAAAAAAAAAAAAAAAAAAAAAAAAAAAGTTTTTGAAAAATATATCAATATAAAAAAATATATAATAGGGCTATATCAATAGTACACAACTTGAAGAGGAAGCAATTTATTTGAAACGATTGTAATTTCCTTTCCCTCTGACCTGAAAATGAAGAATTTTTAGTCAAATATTGGAATTTTATTTAATTTTTATAAGGATTCATCATTTCCATTTTCATGCTTACAAAAGAACTTAATTTTAATGAATGTGGGTAAAATAGTTTTTTATCAAGCAATATTCACTCTGTTTGAGTCATGCATATATACATATCTGGCACATTGCAGTCCTTTCTTATTGTTTACGACCTTAATAGTTTTTAATTTATTCTATTTTCTCTTTTCATTCAACAGACTTACGGATTACCACTACAGCTCTTCATTCCTGTTAACTAGATCAGCAGTCTCACGAGTGGATACATGTAATGAAGTTAGGGATTTCATTCAGAATAAAACAATACAGATATCCCTAACAAGGGTTTCTTATTTGGAGGATTTTTGTTGGAATATTTCATTTGCTGAAATTCTGAAAAATAAGTGCCTTCAGCTGAATGAAATTTAACAAAACCTAGATTTGATTTATGTCGGTGACCATTTCAACAGTATAATAGAATGAAACAGTTGATACGCAAATTGCCTGAGAACTTGTGAGAAAAAAAACAAATATTCATTCAGTGATATACTAGTAAGTGATATGAAAATTTGACTTACCACTAGACTTCTGCAAGGATGTGCAATTTCAAGATTTTCTTCTTTTTTTCAAATTATGAACTTATTTGAATTGATATTTATTGTTATTAAATACACAACAAAAACAAAAAAGGATTTAGTTCATCTCTTTTATCATGTTAAGGGGGATGGAAAGTCATCTATCTAGTTTCCTTAAACATTTACATATTCTGAGAGCTTTTTAATTCTAACTTGAATTCTAATTTTAATGATAATTGTCATGTGATATACTTTTACATAGAGTACTAGTATTCAAAGAGGGGGGGGGGGGGGTTCCATAACTAGAAATGTTAAATGCAAAGTTTGTGTGAAAGGTAAGCCAGAGTTAGAATGGAATGAGAAAGATAAAAAATGAGAGAAAAAGCAGTGGTATCGCTCGAGGGGGTGGGGGTGGAAGGGGGCAGTATCAGATTTAGGGGGCACTTCAGCCCATGCCCCCCTTGATACAGAGTGACATACCTTCAGTATACAACTTCAAGATTGTACCCCCTCCCCCCGCCTCCTTTGAAATGACCTTGTTCAACTTGTCAGAGGATTTTCTGCAATGTGTGCCCCATCTTTTACAAAATCCTGGATGCACCCCAGGGGTGGCCGGATGGTAATACACCTTAATATTTGTAATGTTTCAAACTGTCAGTATTTTGGCATGTCAAATAATATATAAAAATATAAACTTCAGTTTTATTTTTCATTGTTGGAAATTTGTGGGAATTTTTTTTCTCGGCACAGTTACTATAGCCCCATTCATAATTCTCTAGCGACACCCCTGCGTATGTGAAAGGAAGAGTGAGGACAATAAGCTTTGACTGGAATGGTCAATCATAAGTTGATGGAAATGAATGGTATTGTATAAGACTTGTGATTGAGTGGTGACTTACAGGCATGAAATCTGGAAAGGAATGGCAACAGTGGCGTATCTGGACTGGGTAAAAAAAAAAATGGGTTATCAATGGCGACAATTTCCCCTCCCCCCTCCCCCCCCCCCCAGCCCTCCAAAAGTCGCTCGGGGGGGGGGGGGGGTCAATTTTTTTCGCCAGCCCTCCAAAAGTCGCTCAGTGGATCGGGGGGGGGGGGGGGAGGGTTATCAGATTTTATGGGGTCCAGTTTTCCTCCATAATTCTCTGACAAGCATTAAAGAAAAGAAAAAGGTTATCAGTTCCGAAAATTGTTCGCCAGCCCTCCAAAAAGTCGTTCATTCGGGGGTGTCGAGAATCTTGTTCAGGAACCCGATAACCGTTTTTTTTTTTTTTTCAAAACTTGTCGGGGGGCACTCTGCCCCCTTGCTCACGGCCCCCTTGGGTATGCTAGTGAATGGCAACATATAAATTTTACTCACAAATGCAAATTGAAAGTTAGAAGATAATTCTTCCCGCTATTTTGCTTGTTCCAGTGGTGCTCAGTGGGGGGGGGGGGGGGGGGGTTATCAGATGTTTTCCTCCATAAACAAGCAAAATAAAAAATAAAAAAATAAAAAATTGTAAATTCTAAAATTCTGCTTGAAGGGAGACCCGTATTTTTTTCTTCTCGCCAGCTCTCCAAAACTTGCTCGGGGGAGGGGGGGGGGGGGAATCACATGTTTTACTCCAACATTTTCTGACAAGCAAGAAAAAAAAATGGGAGGAAAAGTTGTCGGGGGTACTCTGCCCCTGCCCCCCCCCCCCCTCCTCAGCTACGCTAGTGGATTGTTCCTTTTAATAATTTTTTTTTAAAAATCCCTTCCAAAAAAGAACAAACGTACTTATATATTTTTTTTATTTTTTTAAAGAAAGAAAAAAAAAATCATTTACATCAAGACTAACTAAAAGGTTAAGGAAAAAAAAACCTCAATTAACTAAAGGACCCCATCCCCTCATCCCCCCCCCCCATAAAGATTATCCTTTCTGTTATGAAAACCATCCCTGAAAAAAATCCTACACTGCAAGAGGGTTTTTTTTTTTTTTGGGGGGGGGGTTCATTATACATGTATGTATCATTTATTTATCATTATCCTTTATGCATATCAAATGAATATATTCACCGGTATTAAGTATATCAACAAGAAAAGAGACTTGTGCCACTGGTGACGTGTCAAGTACTTTACATTTATTTTTACATTATCTGTATCCATGATTAGATTTGATTCGGTCTGTCCGGTTACATTTTTAGCTTTATTTACTTGTTTACAAATTTGCAAAGCGATATATTTTGATTCGGAGATCGATTACAATTAAAGTGCATTGACCGAGCGCCGTCTGCCACAATTAGAAATTACGGACGCTGATTCGCCGAATCTGTACGTTGAAGCGATGAATATATTACCATAAATGCATATATTACTGAATTTGACCTTTCTCACTGCGCATGCTCTAAGCTGATGCGCGTAATGTGTTTCATACCGCGTACAAACAAATGTTACTCTCGGGGAGCATCTTACAAAATGAATCATGCATTTACGCTCATGAATTATGCAAAGGTGCTTATCGGGCCTTCTAATGGACCCCGACAAGATGGCGGACCTTTAGGGGCCTGATCTTAACCCATGGTCAAAACCATGGTTTAAACCTCCGTCGTGGACTAAAATAAGTATAAATAAGCGAATAAGTGCATTACTTTACGCCCATTGGACACGAGGAAATGCGCGTACTACATGTATGCTTATGAAGGTTTAAACCATGGGTTAGATAAACCTCTTTCATGAATTTGGGCCATTATTGATTTACATACATGTATTTGTAAAGTGATTCCCCTATTCTGTTTCTTCTCTTTTGTGGTTTTGTTAACAATGCACAGTTAGAGGTAAATGTCATATTTAATATTTTACATTATAACTGTTACTAGAAAGGATGACATAATCTGTAAACAATTACACTCTTTAAAGAGAAGCCCACCCTGATATTTACATGTACATGTAGTTGATTTTGATAAAAGCAGACAAATGAAAGAAACATATGAGTGAAAGTTGAGTATAATCTGATAAGAAATACATGTATATGTTTATGAAATTTTAAAGTTGTAATCAACCAAACTAAAATTGGCAACTCCATGATGTATCTTGTGAGGTCTCTCCCATTTGCTCTGTACAGAAAATATATTTTCATTTTCTTAGTTGTTGATGAAGGGATAGATTTTGTTTCTTATAGATTTTGTGTAAAACATAATGTGCAATGATTACATCTAGGATGCATTATGAAACTAGATAAAGTGGACATTTATGATTGTTTAGTACAGGTCAAATGGGAGAGGAGCTCGCAAGATACAATGTACTTCACTGAGTTGCCAATTTGTGTTTAATTGATTACAATTTCAAAAAATACTAACTTTCTTGTAATTTTCTGATTGGATTTCGCTCAACCTCTCATTGACCTGTTTCTGTAATCTTCTTGCTTCTTTGAAAAACAACTTCATATCAACATGGACTTTCCCTTTAATACTATACAATTTTTAATCAACAAAATGTATTGCTTGAAACACACTTTTTCATTCTGTTTTTCATAGTACAGTGTATGAATGATTTAATATACAGTACATTACATTGCACTTTATCTGGATCGCTTGCAGTTAATTAATTTGTGATGGAAATCAATTGGTATATTTTTGATCTGCATGGTAACTGGATGTCTGGTTTTTAATCCATTATGATTTTCCACCATCATGTCAATGCCGGGATGAGCATGTCTCATATATTCTCAATCTATTCTGCACCCCATTATATCTCATGGTTTTGGGTACATGTTTAGGCAAGTTGAAGGTATTTGGTTGTCAACATGTAGTGTCCTATTTCATGTAACTACATGTATGCTATTGTGGAGTTTTGAACATGAATTGACATAAAACGTCGTTTCGCTTCATATTTGGCCTGATCCACACTCTACTGGGGCAACTACATGTGATACATTGATCATGTCTGTAAACTCCCATTGTTAGTCTTTGGACTTTTAGTCAAGATCAAATAGAACTGAATTGAATTTCAATTTGAATTTGAAAAATATCTTATAGATACTGTACATGTACATGTACATGTATGTGGTTTGGTGACTTGTAGGACAAGATAGCTTGGGCTTGTTCTTTCTCAAATTATGAATATTCATAAGTGTAACCAGACCCAAGAGATAAACAAGATGAGCCTAAGTTGGAATGCACGCTTTAGAACATGTAACTTTTATTTCTCATAAAGAAAAAAAGAAGAGATACTTTGAAATACAATACTAAGATATTAATTGTACAGTATGTATGCAGTATACATTTGTGCTATATTGATATTAACAAGTTTTGAGATGTGACAATTTCTCTACTTAGTTTTGAGGGTTAGAAAGGCTTTTCTGTCAAATATATGTTGTGCTTTAATACACCTGTGGAAAAATACTAACAGTGCACCTTCAGTGAAGTTATGTGATACACGAATAATAACCAATACAGGAAAGAAGAATTATGCAACAATGTATCAACGGATGATAAAGAATATCAACTGATGAACCAGCGTGAGTGCAGAATATTTTCTTTCCAAATATTGAAACTTGATTGTTTCTCCCCAATGAACTTCTTGAAATAATTTTCTAAATTTATCCACGGATAATGTTTTTTGAAAAGACCAGTTTCTTACAGTGGGATTGATGTAGAAAATGGTTACCCATCAAGATCATTTGAAGGATTTGTTTATTTAGTAATTTACTTCTTTTTTTTTTTTTTACTTTAATATGTCTAAGATTTCCAACAAAGTCTTGCTATAATTGTCAGCCTTAAGTAAATACAGTTTCTTAAATATCATACATACAGGTTGTAATAATGCAGACATGATTTATTAGAATTGTAGTTTTTTGACAATTTTTTATTCCATTTGAATCTGTTCTCACCCTTTCCTGTTAATTGCCCACATTTTGTGGTTTGGCTGAATAGTGCTTTAGAACCCTGAAAGTATACTAAATGCATGAATAGAAAGAGCAAAAATGTCTGCACACAGCGTGTCCATTTTTGTTGAGTTATGTAGATATTTTGTGTTCAATCCCAAGAATTCTATAAAGAATAATAAACTTTAAAATCCATAACTTGGCACCACTTTTGAGAAGTTCAATATCAATTTTTCTGGTACTCACTGACGATATTTTAACCCAGCAACACAGTTGTTGTCCAAGTACATGCATATTATTTTCAGATAGAAGATGTTAAACAAACAATGTAGCAATGAAATAAAATAGCATTGCTGCCATGTTGAAGAAGGGTACACTGTAGATGATCGATTTCGACCTTAAATAATTTCCATCCTGAAAAGGTTACATCTGTATTCCTTTTTTCATGTTTGTTTTCAGAATGGGAAAGAGCTGAGAAGCCAGCATGACAGATTACTCTGTAAAGTGAAATGGATTCTAGAAGCCAAGAAACACTCTGATCAAAGGTAATATTTTTTCAGATTAAAGGGATTCGGTAACTTTGTGGAGGGTTGATTTAATAAATTGTTGAATTTTGATAGCTGTCTTGTATAATGATGTTCAGAAGGATAAATGAATAGCCAGGCATAGAAAGGTTTTCAAATATATAATGCTGTTATTAAGATATCTATGACTGAATACTCCCATTTACGAAAGCATATGGCCGTACGCTTTAGTCTAACACTGAGTCTATTGGGGGAATGAGTCTGGCATTTGTGGTCACTTGCATATGTTTACTTTTGTGAAGCACATGATGATTTTGAAGTGCTTTTTTTTTTCCTGGGCTTCATTTTTACACCATATTGCATACACTGATAGCATGTACATGTACATGTAAGGCCAGGCAGCTCAGATTTTATCAAGCCTCTACAAAGTTACCAAATCACTTTAAAGGCAATTGTGTTAGAACCATGCAAAAGCATGAAGACAAAAATGCTAGTATTCTCTAATGATGATACCTGAATGGTCAAAGAATTTGTAGAGAATAATTGTGATACAGATAATGTAGATTATCATAATTCATTTCGTTCTGCATTAACCTTTTCAAGACAATTGACCACATTTTGTGGTTTGGCTCAATAACCCTTGATTGAGAGCTCTAAAAAATATACCAGATGCATGAGTAGAAAGAGCAAAAATTTCTGCACACACTGTGTCCATTTTGGTTGCATGACCATATTGCATTTGACGCCATGAATTTTAAAAAGGAGAATAAGCTTTACACTCCTTAAATTGGTAATATGTTGAAAGATTCAAAATCATTGTTTTTTTATCAAAATTGGGAATTTTTTCAACTTTTCTACAAAATTGTTAACCATGTTTTTTGTTTACAAAGACATTCCACCTTATTAGAACCAGTAGCACTAAAAGAAAAATATTATTGTTATCAATTTGAAGAACAAAATGTGATCAGTTTACCCCTTAAATAACTCCTGTACTGAAAGGGTGAAAGTGGGCAGATGGTCAAAACTATAAGTATTTCAATAGTTAATGGACTTATTTGTGGAGAAGTTGTTGATTTGGAAATTACTGCACATGGTATAATATACATGTACATGCATGATGCATATTTTTTTTTTATAGCTTTTTACATAAAAATAGAGCTCTTTAGGTTTTTAGATGCATAAAGTTGGCTGAATGGGTGCATGTCCAGCTTTTGCGTCACAATTACCGTAGCATGTACCTGCATTATTCAATTTCATGTACACATTTGCATAAATACATATCATAATTACCTGTGAATAAGGTTATTTATATACATGTATCATGGCTAGGAGTATTACCTTGTTCAGTTTGCATGCATGGCAATATATATTATAATATTTCATATTTCATATTTCTTTACTTGAATTATAGAATGCTGTTTGACCTTTCACATTTTGGTTTGTGTGTACATGGGTTAAGAGAGCTGTGAGCATGGGAAAAAGGCCCTGTTTCAGTTTGAGTTTCAGTTCAGTTTCAGTTTCAGTTTTATTTTCATTTCCAACAGAACAGTGATTTTAACAAGAAATCAAATATACAATTCAATATTCAATAACAAAATACATTTTACATGGTTTAAAGTTATAAAATAGAAAGTATACATAGACATCCAGTATAATAGTATTTTTGTCGTTGTTGGTTTTTTTTAAAGTTAAACCTGTGGAAATGGAGGGATCCACTGAAAGGAGGAGTGGATCCACAAATCCACTGCAGGAGGAGAATGCTCAATTAAAAGCTCAGGTACAGGGCGTACCATAAAGACAAGACAGATCCTTTTGGAAGAACAGGCTGGATTCAGACTAAGCAGGGAGAGGTGCCACCAAACAAATCTTCAATCTTTTAAATATTTAGTTTTCACACCCATTACTGATCTTTATCTTCAACAGGGCTGTGACCATGGGAGACAAGTTGAAGGCGCTACGAGAAGAGAACATTCAACTGAAATCTCAGCTAGAGGACCTGAAAGAAGTTATAACTGAGCTGAAAGCTGTCACTACCGATGCCTCTGGTGATGATACTGATCATAGGCTGAGCCAAGCATTGAATGAGCTGGAGCTAGCCAGAGCAGAGGTTGAGTTAATGGAGTTTACATCGGGAAGGGATAAACAAAGGATCATAGATTTAGAGAGCATGGTGAGTCTATGAAGAGATATCTAGTAATAGATTGAGTCAGGTTCATAGAGTTCCTTTGTGGAAGACATAATCAGAGGATTATAGACATGGAGAACATTAGTCTATGATAATCCTCCGTATCGCATATAGCTCTCCGAATCCGAACGCATGCGGCGCTCTGATTTTGGGGCATGTGATTGCTGGCAACTGAGCTTCCGTGTCCGGCCGGAGCGTCATTGACAATGTGTTAGAAGACGTGGTCAGCCTAGCAAAAACTCCCTTTTGTTCCTAATCTAGCAAATAATTGTGTTTTTATCCAGTTGATATTTAAATGGGATTCTTCTGTGAAGCCACCCAATGTGGGATGTTGAGCTGAAGATGGAAAACGTGTTTTCAGCAGAACAATCACGCACGAAAAAAGCAAGGAAATATCAGTGTATGCTCACTAGCTATAGACTGGAACCGGAAATATATGTGCCAACATCGTTGTCCCCGATATCGGCATCGGGAGCTGATATCGGCTATATGCGATAGGGAGAATTGAGTCAGGCACAGAATGATTTAGAATTGAGGTTAAGCAATAAAGATGACTGCATGGACATTTCTTCCTTTGAAAGTGACTCCTCTTGAGGAGACGATGTTTTTCAACATTTAAAGTTTAGATTTCACTAATTACAGATGTCAAAAGGAGTGTTAATAACATCTTTAATTGGTCCTGTTCTATTAATACAGCTTTCAATTCTTCAAAAGGAGCTTGAACTAAAGAGTTCAGAACTGAAACAACATATGCTGGGTTTAGAGGAAGAGATAGACCTCACGTACAGAGTTAAAAGACATCGTGTTAAGAGGTAAATGAAAGGAATTAGATCTATGGGTGTGAGATGACACTGTTAAATGAGCAGATATAACTCCTATATATAGCTGAAAGAAAATCAATTAAAAGGGAAATGGAATCGAAATTGGATCTTGAGCTGAAGTTTACAACAGAGGTATAAGGTTACACTTTTACAGAATCAGATATAAACTGCACTATGCAGAGCTAAATATGCTAAGAGAATTATTTATGAAATAAAAGATGTAATTAGAGATGGTTTTTACGCATGAATATTTTTATCTATCCAAGTATCTTTCACTGATTTGTCAGTTTCTCCAACATAAGATGTAAATTTGAAAAAAAGATATTTACCCTGATACATGTACATCATCCATGTGCACTGTCTCTTCTTACTATTCAGAATGATCATCTAAACACTGCAGAAACTACAGATGTAACTTACAATGTCTTTCATTAAATTGTAATTTTACAGGAAACTATTGTCCATTGACAATACTACAGAGATGCTGGAAGAAGGTGAGAAAAATTGTATTCTTTAATTGACATTTACTTCCAGCATTACTAATTGCCAGTCTTCACTGTGCCAAAATGTAGAGAAATAGTACTGAAAGGCAGGGATATAGTCATACTATCACCCTACCTTTCACTACTATTTCTCTCCATTTTTCTCTCCATGAAATCAAATGTCTTTTTGTTGTACTATTTCAGAGAATCTTTTCTTCCAGGAAAAATTGTACAAAGGAAATGAGAAAGAATTGAGGGGAAAATAATGTGAGAGATAGGGGAGGAGAGAAAAATAATTAATAGGGGGGGGGGGTTGAGAGAGAGAAAAGGAGAGAAAGAGGAAAGCAACATGAAATCCTGAACAATAAATGACCTATTTATTTAGATGAATTTTGCACACACTCATTATATAACATGATTTTCATTCTAAAATTACTAACAAAAGTCATTAGATAAAGCTGTAATGTTCCTAACAATAGAGGGCAGTTGCCTGTTTAAAGTAGATAGCCAAACTTCTAAAATACAATGTCATGTATGTTCATGTTTGCTACCATTAACCTGAATGATATCAGATTTTAAAAGTTGTACGAATATGAATTAGTGTATATGGTTCATAAGTCTTTTTAAAAGCAATGCTACTTGTATGTGTCATACCTAAATGTTTAATGATTAGAAGACAGAATTGTATATTTCAATAAAGTAGGATTTTTATACTGCCAGACAAAATGTTAACTTAATTAATTCTGTTATTCTATCTTGTCTTCAGGAAGCCTGGAACCCAGGAGGACGAGATGTTCACACTGCAAACGTGTAAGTACAATCTACATGTACGTACATTTTAAAGGGACCAATCACTTGTTACCAAAAAAAAAGATTTTTTGAACAGTTGGTACGTTATATGTAAAATTGACTAAAAAACATGACTTGGCTTTCTTTTGGTTTATTGTCAAGGAGTATGAAGGAAATAAGGGATAACATTAAAAAGACTGTGTACTATTAAAACCCGAATTGGAATTGGGTTCCATGCACACTCTTTTTTATGTGACTGCCTTTAATTGCATGGCGGGTAGATCTAGAGTTATTTCTAATTTATTTTACACACATTATGGCCTAAATTCACAAGGGAGGTTTGGTTTAAACCATCGTTTAAACCCCCTCCTGGGTTTTTTAAGCGTACGTGCTCACGGAATTTGATCCAGTCATATATTTTTCTTAGAGCGTGCGCATGGGCAATGTGCGCTTATTTACGCTTATTTTAGTACGCTTACGTAGGTTTAAACCTTACCCATGGTTTAAACCTCCTTGTTGAATTCGGGCCTATCTGAATACAAAATGAAACTTTGTAGGTGAGTGGTTACTTTGATATCTCTTACCAAAGCAGTTGATGAAAGTGTACCAACCACCTGAAAAAAGAATTTGTATACCGCTAGGAAGTATAAAATTAACCTCAAAGAATTTTATCTGAAATTCTATAGGTCAACAGTTTAGGAGTATGAAGGAAATAAAGGATAACATGAAGGTGCTTGCGCGGAACCCAACCTCCGAATTGGGTTCCGGGCGAGCCCTTATCTTGGCGAGCGCGTACGGGTGCATTGAGTAGTCTACTCACGAGTCACTTTTATGCTTATAGAGAGTATAATTAAACTTGTAATATCTCTTTATAGAAGTGATATTCAAAGCCCACATTTCGAATATAGTAGAATGACATGGAACATCTAAAATACAGAGTAAAATATTTTTTGATGATTGGTACCCTTTAAATTTAGAAACGTGCATGGTTGTGAATCCTCTTTCATAGAATGGTAGTAGTGTGTACATGTATGTGGGCGTGTGTGCTGGTCTTTTACAAATCAGATGTGATGTCTTAATTGGTCTGTCCTTAATGCTTTCTTTGTCACCAAGCTTTTGAGCAGTTGTCATGCAATGTAAATGAACTTTCAAGAGTTGAAAATGGACTTATGATGAATTATTCCATTGGTAAATTGGGTATGAAATATATTGCATGGGAATAAACTTCACAATGGAGGAACCTGTTTCTGTTTGAGGAAGTGAAATGTAGCCCATCTGAGTCCAAACAAATGTTCAAGACTTCCATTCTTCGGGTGCCTTTATCGACCATGGCATGGAAGAGGTTAAGTGTCACTGCGCGAAAGACAAGACTCACCCCCCTTTCAGACACAACATGTTATCCTATATTCATACGACGTATTGATATGAGAGCATTCAGACACAACTTACCGTTGGACGATCATTGTATGGCAGCATTCAGACCTCGCGCACTGTCAGGTGTCATGGAAAGCTCATGAATATGTACGAGCCTCTCCCTTGCGCAGTACGAACTTTGCGCGGGCTTTGCACATTGTGTTTATATAAGCCCCGCCAACTGATACGACATAAGGATAGGAGAGCATTCAGACACAAGCATACGTTGTATGAATACAGGATCATCGTACGACGTATGAGATATGACGTATCAATATAAGAGCATTCAGACACATAAAAATGTCCTATCCATATGAAAACTCTCTAGTCTAAAAGGGGGTTCAGGTTTAATGATCTTTGGTTAATAGCAAGTTCACAGACCTGTCCGATAAACCAACTCAATCTTCCTCAAAATAAGAAACTTTGAAAAACCAACATAATATTTATTATAGATTTTGAGTGATTCCCATATACATTATGTTTGTTTTGATTTCATTTGTTTGCTTTTTGTTTCTTTTGTTATTTTAAATGACCATAAAATACTACCCTTCTGACATTCTTTACTTGGATGTTTTCTCATAATCTCCTTCATTCCCCTCTCTTATGTTTGTGCCAGGCCCTTTAGCACTCCTAAGTCTACATTTACCTCTCCCTCTCTCTCTCTCTCTCTCTCTCACTCTCAGTCTTCCCCTGTTTCTTTTTGTTTCTTTCTCTGTCTACCCAGGCCTCCTTCTTTCTTTCCTTCCTTTTTTCTCTCCTTCTTTCTTTCTTTCTCTCTTTCTTTCTTTCTTTATATATTTTAATGTTACTGGTATTATTATTATTATTATTATTTCTTTCTTTCTTTCTCCTCACTAATTTTCTCAGTACTTTTTCCCCCTTCCGTGTTTTTTTTCTTTCTCTTTTTCTTTCATTCTTTCTCCATCTCCAGGCCTTTTACTCTGCGTCTTGTCATTTTGCTCTACAAATATCTTTATTCTGCTTTCTCATTCACATTCACTCTCTATCTACTCATCTTTCTCTCTCTCTCTCTCTCTCTCTCTCTCTCTCTCTCTTCTTACTTCTTTGGGTGTTGAATTTTAGTCCTTAATATTCAATTCAAAAAGTATTCCTAGTTGGCCCATTGGCTATTGTAACTGGGTGGCCCCTGTACAAAGCCTATGGGAATGATAGAATTCAGTAGTCAACGGGTTAATAGAACTTTCACAGTTCACAGTAAGCAAAGTTGACCATTCTTTTGAAGGGGTTTACTCGTTTTTTCGAAGTTTCGTTTTTTCCGACTCGGAAGGTTCGTAATTCTGAAATACAAATTTCCCATAGCAGGGGGCTCATAATTCCGAAAATGAAATAGGGTTCATAATTCCGAACATTTGATGCATTACTCCGAAGGTTCCTTATGCCGAAGGTTCGTAATTCCGAAATTTGCAATAGAGCCCTACATAACTTTTTGGAATTACGAACCTTTCGGAAGTATGAACCCTTTTTCATTTTCTGAATTATGAACCCTACATGTATTTCGTTTTCGGAATTATGAACTGTCGGAGTAACGAACCTTTGGAAATACGAACCTTCGGAAAAACGAACATTTTGAATTATGAACCTTCGGAAAAACGACATGTAACCCTTTTGAATTTGATTTAGATTCTAGACACACCTAAATTGTGACCCTCCACCACAAAACGACCAATAAGTCGAAAATTTGGGTTTTTAAAATTTCAACACAGTTTGAAAGCTTAGATTCTAAGCTTTCAAATGATATATAACTTGTCCTGTATGGACTAAGCAAACCCTTGTAAATTACAATGAGAATGTCAACGTGTCAGACAGGCTAATGACCAAAACAATTGAGAAAACGGGCTCTAAAGAAGAGTAACCATTTAAGAGCGCCTAATCTGTGTCCTATTGTTTGTCGCACAAAAGGTTGAGTCAAAACTCCCTAGCATACACTGTGAAGTACTAATTGGATTAGGTTGAACTTTCCATACTTTCAGAATAGATATATTTCTTTGTTCATTTTGATTTTGAATATGAGACAGTGCATAGTTTTTAAGCTATACCAGAAAAGTGATGTGAAGTACAATCCCAGCAAATTGACACACAAAGTTTGATTGTCCAGGAAAACATGGTCATTTTGAATCAGAGTGAAAACATATTTCAACAAGGTATTTTAACCTGAAACTTTGTCAGATGGTAGATTAATAAATGAACTTTCAGAAAATACCAAAAAAATTAAAATCAAAATTTCCACCCCAAACCACCTTTTTCAGCTGTTTACTCCAAAACTCCCACTGCGAGTTATTGGTTGTTTTGTGGTGGAGGGTCACAATTGTAGTTTCAATACGGCCCTACCCTTAGTCTCTCTTTCCGACCTTTAGTATTTGTCAAATTTCCTTTCACTCTATCTTTGCTTGCTTTATTTTCTTTGATAAATGGTCTTTTTAATAGCATTCATATCAAATAACTTTGATTGCCGTGTTACAATGTAACCTTTGCCAAGAGATGTATATGTGTAGTTAAAGGGAAGCTTGAGTT
This sequence comes from Heliocidaris tuberculata, assembly GCA_025618425.1. Classification (NCBI taxonomy): domain Eukaryota; kingdom Metazoa; phylum Echinodermata; class Echinoidea; order Camarodonta; family Echinometridae; genus Heliocidaris; species Heliocidaris tuberculata. The sequence goes on along the minus strand of CM046852.1, from coordinate 28,955,627 downwards.
CTGGGAAAGCCTAAAAAATAGTTTGTGAGCTTTCTCATTCTTTTCATGTTAGTTTGGAAGATTATCATAGTTGATGTGTCCCCTGAAAAGGATTGCTTTTCAAATGCTCTCGCATTCAAAATATGACAAGAAATAGCTGAAATGTTTAGGATGAACATTTGTGTATAATCCCATATACACATTTCTGTGTGCAGTGCATGCGACTCTCGGCAGGATTGAGTCAATTTCTTATCATTTTGGTGATTCCTAAACCTTACGGCATACACCAATTTCTTATGTGCTATATATAATCAACCTTTCCACCTTGCTTTGAGATAGTTCCTTTCACAATTCAATCTCATGACCAGAACTCGGCTTTATCTTTAAATGATTACAATATTAGCGTCAACAAAATTCTCTCCATAGTTTGCTCTCATCTTGCTCTATCATTACCAGCTAAAATGTTGTAGGATCCTGAAATATGCAAGGCTCTCCCCCCCCCCCCCCTTTTTTTGAGCTACATGTGTAAGTACATCCTGCTACTTTTGAAATGAAAGGGTATATCAATTACAGCACATCAACCTCAAATATAGGATACATTTTCAGGAATAAAACCTGACATTTGGCATGCCAAGTCGGCTTTGTTATCATGCATAACAATGCTTTATGGTTGGTTTAATGTGTTGATCACAAACAAGTTTCCTCTTAAAGTTTGCCTAGTCTGAGTCTTATCAGGGTTCTGATTGTTGACACACTTCAGAACTGTTTCAATAGGACAAGGTGAGTGAGGTGGAATGAGACAGTATGGTGAGACGGATTTGGGCAAGATTAGAATATAAAATATTGAAAGTAAAGAGGTGAAGATTCAGAATAAAAGGAGAGATAGAACAATAAAATTCAAACACATATTGTTCAATCATTGACCTTTCGAGACAGTTGACCACATTTTGTGGTTTAGCTCAATAACTTTTGATTCAGAGCTCTAAAAAATATACCAGATACATGAGTAGAAAGAACAAAAATTTCTGCATAAACTATGTCCATTTTTATTGCGTGACCATATTGCGTTTGATGCCAGGAATTTTAAAAACAAGAATAAGCTTTGAGATCCTTAAATTGGCAACACATCAAGAGGTTTAAAATCATTGTTTTTCATCAAAATTGGCAATTTCTTTCAACTATTCAACAAATTTCTAACCATGTATATGGTTTTTAGAGACATTACACCTTATTAGAACCATGTAGCACTAAAAGAAAAATATCATTGTTGCCAATTTGCAGAACAAAATGTGATCAATTGAGCTCTTAAATAATTCCTGTCCTGAAAGGATTAAGAATGATAAAGAGATATTAATGGAAGCATGGGAACAAAATATACTGTATGTACTAGCAAAGCATTGATTGAAAATTATGAAAAGAATATAATGCAAGTGGGAAAACAAGTACATGTAGTGGATATGAAGTTATAGTGATTGAATTTAAAGATAAAATTTAGTTCTGATCATGAGATTACATCGTGAAAGAAACTCTCTCAATTAAGCAATTGGGAAAGGTTGAACATGTCTACGTAATAATTAGGTGGTCTGTCATGATTGACAGATCACCTTTTGGATTCGTACGAATTTTCTTTATTTTTATTTTTATTTTTATTATTCTTTTTATTTCCTCCATTTTTTGTGGTCACGATATCTATAAAACCTCAAATTCAATCATCATCAAAATATCATCACATATCAACATCAATGAGTTCTCGCTCCCGCAACAATTTCAATATCATGACGTCATCATGACGTCATCTAGACGCCATTTTGTAAAAACACATTATCAATCATATCTTCATTATCGATTATCAAAAATCAACCAAATTCACATGACATTAACTTCAGGTCATGAGTCATCAGCTCACGTCGTCAAAAGTCATCCAGAGGTCATGACGCGCGCGTACGCGCGCGTCAAAATTTTAAAATGCTCAAAATCATCCCAGGACTAAATGATAGTACGTTTCAGGTCATTTTAAGCATTTCAAAATTTTCCGTCCGTGCGCGTCCGCGCGCGCGTTATGCGTGCGCGCAGCGCGTACAGAGCGGGAAAACGCCGTTTTTTTCGCATGATTTGTGTTTCTGACACTATTTTTGACAATTTCCAACCATTTACAGTCATTCTTGACATTCCATAAGGCCACACGCGCGCGTCAAACATTGAAATCCGCGCGCGCGTCAATTGGCAAAATAGTGTAAAAAGTCGTAAAAACATGCCTTTACAAAATTAACTCTAGCTCTTTAAATAGTCCATTGACCCCCAATTTTTTTTTCATATTTGGGTAGAGGAGGAATCATAGATATTATTTCATGGGTCATTTGACCCTCAATTATATTGCAAAGTCATCAAAATGGCGTCTAAACTCCAATTTTTTTTTTTTTTTAAATGACGTCATCAAATTTATATAAATTTGACTATATCTCCTTTAATATTTGTCGTTTTTCGCCCAAATTTTGATATGTTGTAGCTGAGACTATTCTGTACAAGCTCAGTCAACACCATTTTTCATTTTGACATAGGCATCATGGCGTATTTTTGCGATGAAAGAAGGTATGTCAATTTTTCACAATTTACGTGTATTGTCTATGGGAGATGACTTTTTCTCAAGTCATGATTGTACATTCAAGTCTTCTTTGAGCCGTATCTCCGTCATTTTTGCTCGATTTTCGCCCAAATTTGAGTATGTTATAGCTGAGTCTATGCGCTATCGTAAGTGTGCCATCCATTTTTGGATTAGATGTCGGGATCATGCTGAAATTCTCAATTGAAAGTTGACATTTCATCTATACCAAGGCCGTTTTTCAGCTTTGCATGTAAAGTCTATGGACATATGTTTTGGTCTACTGGTGTATGACTCTGCCTACGAATCAAACGACCCGGGTTCGAGTCCCGGTCACGGCGCAATTTTTTGCACTCTTTTGCAATGTTTCTTCTTTCATTATTTTCATTTTCCGTGACATTTCATTCATATTTTAGCTTCTAAACATGCAAATTCCTTACCTTTTGGCTACGCATACAGATATACATGTTCACACATGTGTACACACATAAAGCAGCATGTCATGATTATGTACCATCTACAAGGGTAAATTTGAAAGTAACGATGACCTGTAGTGGGTTCAACAAGATAATTTGACGAGATGTGCTTACCCAGTTCAGATAATCGTTATTAACACGGCAAATGTCATTCATGGCCATGATTATGTTGCTCATCTCTGGTATATATTTAATTGTCACGAGCATATTATTAATCATGAATGATGATCCTGAAAATGATCGTGATGATCATGAGAACATTAATAATGATGATGATGACAATGATGATTATCATGATTGTGACCATGTCATAATGCAGGTCTACATTTCGGTCTTTCTAATTTATTATTTCTATTATCTATGCGCAGTCTTCATCATAAGGATCTCATTATTAATATCATAATCAATGGTATTACTATAACGGTCACTTTTCTCTGTGAAACACATTATCAAGATCATGATGATGTTTCTGGTGATTTCTTTTATATATCTTAATTTCAGTTAGGCTTATATTTACTCAGGGTTATAGACCTTTCAGTTATGAAACTTTTTTACAAAGGGGCGTTCGCAATAAATGAAAAAAAAATACAAAATACACATTACATCTAAACAATTATAATTGTCCTTCCAATTATGCCTTTAATATCATTACCATCTAAGCCATCATCTTCACCAAGTTTTCTATTTATGTTGAGCATGCTGATGACGTCTCAAGGTGGCGCTATACTGTTCATCACAAGTGTGATTTTTTTTCTTTTAACAATTTTTCGTCATTTATGTTTTGCTCCCCAGTGTACGGCATGGTGTTTCATGGTTTCTTGAGGAAACGGGGCATTGGTATATAGGCTAAAATCAATGCTTTCACAGTCATTATGATGATCATAATTATCACCTTTCAAACGCAGGGGGACAGCGTCTACTTTAAAGTTTCAAGTACGCTTTAGTGACAGAAAAAGAAAAAAGAAAAGCAAGCGTTACACAAACAAGAGAAACAAAAGGTTTAGAGAGAGAGAGGGGGGGGGGGAAGCTTTAAAAGAACTGATTTATTATTTCCCTCTTTATTTTCATAGTTCATAATCACTCTCAATCCGTTTTATCAGTTTGTCCTTCATGGTGATCACATCATGAGATTAGGGCTATAAGGCTCTAGCCCTTGAAGTATGTTCATGTTGGGTTTTTTTTTCTATCCCCAACATAATCACTATTATTTTCATCGCCATAATTATTTCATGAGGATTTTCACAATTATCAAATACCTCGAGCAAAGTCATTGTATGAAGTATAAGCCTTCGTGAAGAAAAGAAAAAAGAAATTTAAAAAAAAAAGAAAAGAAATAGGGAAGGTATTATGATCTGGTATTGTGATCGTCATCACAATTACTCACCCTGTCATGATCATATTCATTATCATATGTCGTCTTTAATGTAATTACTGCCTCCGCCATCACCTTCATCAAGTTTTATATTTCTTTTGAGCATGAAGTTCTGAACATTCCAGCTTACTGCAGCATAGTGATGATGACGTGTCAAGGTGGCGCTGACGATGAAGAGTATGCTTGTTTCATCCCTATTAATCATTTGAATAAAATTGACTAATAACAAATTACTATGACTCCTAATAACGGCAAATAACAATGACAGCGAAAAACATAATAATCATCACAAAAACAAAAAATACAGTCCATCATATGATGCAAAAAACAGACCACCTAATTCGTCTTCAGTGACGAATTAAATTTCTAGTTATTTATTATTTTTATTTTCCCCATTTCTTGTCCATTCGCAATTTTATAAAAGACCAGTATCAATTTTCGTCAAATTTTCGTCAGTGATGTCATCCCATGAGGACATGTTCCCGTTTACATATCAAGGTCAACAGGTCATCGTGACGTCATCCAGGCGCCATTTTGTCAAATCACATTATCAATCATATCTTCATAACCAATCATCAAAAATCGTCCATATTTACATGACATTAACTTCAGGTCATGGGTCATCAGGTCATCTCGTCAAAAGTCATCCAGAGGTCATGACGCGCGCGTACGCGTGCGTCAAAATTTAAAACTGCTCAAAATCATCCAAGGATCAAACGAGAGTACGTTTCAGGTCATTTCAAGCATTTCAAAAATTTCCGTCCGTGCGCGTCCGTGCGCGCGTTATGCGCGTGCGCAGCGCGTACAGAGTGTAAAAACGCCGTTTTTTCGCATGGTTTGTGTTCCTGACACTATTCTTGACAATTTCCAACCATTTACAGGCATTCTCGACATTCCATAAGGCCACACGCGCGCGTCAAACTTTAAAATCCGCGCGCGCGTCAATGGGCAAAATAGTGTAAAAAGTCGTAAAAACATGCCTCTACAAAAATAACTCTAGCCCTTTAAATAGTCCGTTGACCCCCTAATTTTTTTTCATATTTGGGTAGAGGAGGAATCATAGATATAATTTCATGGGTAATTTGAGCCTCATTTATATTGCAAAGTCATCAAAATGGCGTCTAAACTCAAAATTTCATTTTTTCAAAAATGACGTCATCAAATTTATGCAAATTTGACTATAACTCCTTTAATATTGGTCATTTTTCGCCCAAATTTGGATATGATGTAGCTGAGACAATTCTCTACAAGATCAGTCACCACGATTTTTCATTTTGACAAAGGCATCATGGCGTATTTTTGCGATTAAAGGAGGTATGTCAATTTTTCTCATTTTGCGTGTATTCTCTATGGGACATGACTTTTTCTCAAATCTTGATTCTACATTCCCGTCTTCTTTGAGCAGTATCTCTGTTATTTCTGCTCGATTTTCTCCCAAATTTGAGTATGTTATAGCTGAGACTATAAGCTTTTACGAATGTGCCCTCCAATTTTTGATCAGATGTCGGGATCATGCCTATTTTTTAACTACAAAATATGATTTCAGAAACCCATTTTTCGTCTACGTGTTATGTCTATTGCAAAACTTTTGGTCTATTGGTAAAGTACTTGCCTCCCATGCCGCCGACCCAGGTTCGAATCCCGGTGGGTCCATTTAAAAAAAATTTTTTTTTGCCTTTCCTTTTACTATCTTTTTCGACTATTATAACATATACCATCACAGACAATGTCATAAACTGCCTAATTTTGCGTCATGGCGTATTTTTGCGATGAAATAAGGTATGTCAATTTTTCACATTTTACGTGTATTATCTATGGGAGATGACTTTTTCTCAAGTCATGATTGTACATTCCAGTCTTCTTTGAGCCGTATCTCCGTCATTTTTGCTCGATTTTCGCCCAAATTTGAGTATGTTATAGCTGAGGCTATGCGCTATCTTGATTGTGTCATCCATTTTTTGATTAGATGTCGGGATCATGCTGAAATTCTCAATTAAAAGTTGACATTTCATCTATACCAAGGCCGTTTTTCAGCTTTGCATGTAAAGTCTATGGACAAATGTTTTGGTGTACTGGTGTATGACTCTGCCTACGAATCAAACGACCCGGGTTCGATTCTCGATCACGTCGCAATTTTTTTGCACTCTCTTCTTATGTTTCTTCTTTCATTATTTTCATCTTCCGTGACATTTCATTCACATTTTAGCTTCCAAACATGCAAATTCCTTACCGTTTGGCATACACATACTGTACATAAAGCAGCATTTTGGCTGTTATATCTAATGTAATGCAGTGTACATTTTACACAATGTACAGCGTATATTGCATAGTTTGCGAGGAACGTGTATTGAAGCTAGTGACGGCTACAGAAAACATGTCATATATCTTAACTACAAGCAAGACTATCTCCGTAATAGTTCTTCGATTTTCGCCGGGATTTGGATATGTTGGAGCTGATCTGATGCAGTTGTTAACAACTGCATTTACCATAGTTTTTCATTTTGACGACTTCATTATCTAATTGTACCATGTCATGTCATTTTTTTCCCCCGTGTATCCTCTACGCTTTCATAGGCTCTCTAGAATATGAAGACAATCCCCACAAACATTTGCATAGGTATCATTTTTTCCATTTTTCACTTTCTTGACTTTCTTTCTTCGTTTCAGTATTTGGCCCTCATACTTTGATCATGTGGATAACGGCCAGGATCATTCAAATTCACCGACAGACCACCTAATTCGTCCCCATGACGAATTAAAGTCTAGTTAGGTGGTCTGTCACTTGACAGACCACCTCTTAATTTCGTCAGAATTTTCTTTATTATTATTATTATTATTCTTTATTTACGCCACTTTTTTGTGACAGTGATTTCTCAAATTCGTCTCATTCAGTTTTCATCAAATTTCAGTCATTCATCAGGCATATCAATGTCAAGTTCCCGAAATATTTTTCAAGGTCATCAGGTCATCGTGACGTCATCCAGGCGCCATTTTGTGAAATCACATTATCGATCATATCTTCATAACGAGTCATCAAAAATGAACCATATTTAACACACATAAACTTCCGGTCAAGGGTCAATGTAACATGTCAGCAAAATTTGCGCGCGCATTATGACGTGCACGTACGCGCACGTCAAAATTTAAAAATGCTCAAAATCGTCTCAAATTCATTTTGCACACGTTTGAGGCCATTTTAAGCATTTCAAAATTTTCCGTGCGTGCACGCCTGCGCGCGCGTTATGCGCGCGCACAGCGCGTACGGAATGTAAAAACGCCGTTTTTTCGTATGGTTTGGATTCCTGACACTATTCTTGACAATTTCCAACTATTTCCAGTCATTCTCGACATTCCATAATGCCACACGCGCGCGTCAAAGTTTAAAATTCGTGCGCGCGTCAATGGGCAATATAATGTAAAAAGTGGTAAAAACATGTCTATATAAAATCCGCCATAGCTCGTCAGAATGTGTGGCTACCCCCCATTTTTTTTACATTTTCTGAAAGCCTATGAGTTGTAGATTGTAATTCATGAAAAAAATTTGGGGGTCAATCGATCGGAACGTCGTCACATTTGCATATGAACTCAAAAATTCGATTTTGAAAAAATGACGTCATAAATTTTGTATTCATTTGACAATATTTCACTCATAGTTAGTCAATTTTCAGCCAATTTTCGATATGTTGTAGCTGACACAATTCTCTACAAGATCAGTCACCATGATTTTTCATTTTGACAAAGGCATCATGGCGTATTTTTGCGATTAAAGGAGGCATGTCAATTTTTCACATTTTGCGTGTATTCTCTATGGGACATGACTTTTTCTCAAATCTTGATTCTACATTCCCGTCTTCTTTGAGCAGTATCTCTGTTATTTCTGCTCGATTTTCTCCCAAATTTTGGTATGTTATAGCTGAGACTATAAGCTTTCACTAATGTGCTCTCCAATTTTTGATCAGATGTCGGGATCATGCCCTTTTTTAACTACAAAATGTCATTTGAGAATCCCGTTTTTCGTCTACGTGTTATCTCTATTGGAAATATTTTGGTCCATTGGTAAAGCACTTGCCTCCCATTCCGGCGACCCAGGTTCGACTCCCGGTGGGTCCATTTTTTTTTTTTTTTTTTTTTTTTTTTTTTGCCTTTCATTCTACCATCTTCTTCGACTATTATAACATATACCATCACAAACAATGTAAAAAACTGCCTAATTTTGCGTGTTATGTCTATTGAAAGTAGTGTGCAGTAGTTTGTGTAGAATCTCATTCCCTGTCGTGTATTAAAGCTAAGGGGATAATCTTCCACATGTCCTGCAATATCAAATCGTTCAGTTCGTTATCCCGATTTCTCCAAATCGGCTCAGTCAATTTTCTTCATATTTTCGTCAGTCATCAGTCCTAATAAGGTCAAGTTCCCACATTTTTTTCAAGGTCATCAGGTTATGGTGACGTCATGCAGGCGCCATTTTGTGAAAATCAACTTATGGTTATATCTTCATAATGAAATGTCATTTCTCTTTCATATTTGGCATGGTTAAGGTCACTGTCATTTCAGTCAAGGTCAATTCGTTAAACGCGCGCGTACGCGTACGTCCGCGCGTCCGTGCGCGCGCAAAATTTAGAAATGATCCAAATCGTCCCAAATTCATTTTGCAAACGTTTCATGCCATTTCAAGCACTTATCGAAAAATCGCCCATAAAACTGAACCTGTAGGGGCGCTATGCAACTTAGGTTATCGTGGTTATTGTCATCATTATTGTCATTATGATCATCATTATCAATATATCATTATCGTCATTGTCATCACTTACATGACCATATCTTATCATCATTGTCGTCAACATTATGATTATAATCTTGCAGAAATATTATCACACCTGACAAAGCACTTTGCCACAGTGAAAGACAGACCACCTAATTCGTCTTCAGTGACGAATTAAATTTCTAGTAGGTTAATTTTACTTTTGTCAAAACGAGCTTTCCTTTTTCCACCCACTTTTTGTTACCATGAAATCTCAAAATCGGCTCAGTCCAATTTCTTCAAATTTTCGTCAGTCATCAGCCCCTATAAGATGAAGCTCGGGCATCTTTTTCAAGCTCATCAGGTCATCGTGACGTCATGCAGGCACCACTTTGTGAAAATCAACTCATGGTCATATCTTCCTAACGGAAAGTCATTTCTCGATCATATTTGGCATGATTAAAGCTAAAATCAATCCGGTCAATTTCAGAAAATTAGACGCGCGCGGACGTACGCGTCCGCGCGTCAGTGCGCCCGCAACAGTGAAAAATGCCACCCCCGATAACTCCCAAACGAGGAGGTCAATCTTTCTCAATCTTCCCATAGTCATCACATCTGCACCAAATATCATGCACACAAAAATTCACATTCATACCTCAATTCGTTTTTTTTTTATAATTCATTTTTTCCTTTTTTACCCCCCCCCCCTCTTTTTTACGGGGGCAATAACTCAAAAACGAAACCATGAATCTTTTTAAAATTCAGCACAGTAATGAGGACTGATAAGAAGAATTGACGGTGAAAATCTGAGGTTCATGACGACATTATGACGTCATCTAGGCTTCATTTAGTGATTTTGGGGTGAAAAATACCCTTGTCGGACCTTGAACGGGGCCTCTAACTTCAGTTTGCGGGGTGCTAGAGACTTGGGACTTGATTCAGATGAAAGAGCAGAAAATTCTACACAAAAAAGGTTCGTGTAGCTCAAACGTTTTAACGGTCGTTTTCAGGCCGAAAATGGCTTTCAAAGTTTAAATTGCTCATTTTGCCATAGACACACACGTTGTAGGTATTATTAGGTGGTCTGTCGGTATCGACAGATCACCTCTTAATTTCGTCAGAATTTTCTTTATTTTTATTAGGTGGTCTGTCGTAGACAGATCACCTCTTAATTTCGTCAGAATTTTCTTTATTTTTATTATTAGGTGGTCTGTCGAAGACAGACTACCTCTTAATTTCGTCAGAATTTTCTTTATTAGGTGGTCTGTCAACAGACCACCTATTAATTTCGTCAGAATTTTCTTTTTATTATTAGGTGGTCTGTCGAATCGACAGATCACCTCTTAATTTCGTCAGAATTTTCTTTATTATTATTTATTAGGTGGTCTGTCATAGACAGACCACCTCTTAATTTCGTCAGAATTTTCTTTCTTTATTAGGTGGTCTGTCACTTGACAGACCACCTCTTGATTTCGTCAGAATTTTCTTTATTATTTATTTTTATTTTTCTCCCACTTTTTTGTCCCCACGATTTCTCAAAATCGGCTCACTCAATTTTCTTCAAATTTTAAGCAGTCGTCAAGACTATCCAGGGCAAGTGCCAGAAATTTTTTCAAGGTCATCAGGTCATCGTGACGTCATCCAGGCGCCATTTTGTGAAATCACATTATCGATCATATCTTCATAACGAGTAGTCAAAAATGAACCATTTTTGATACACATGAACTTCAGGTCAAGGGTCAACATTAAATGTCAGCAAAATCCGCGCACGCATCATGACGCGCACGTACGCGCGCGTCAAAATTTAGAAATGCTCAAAATCACTTTTTAATCAAAGGAGAGTACGGTTCAGGACATTTTAAGCATTTCAAAATTTTCCGTCCGTGCGCGTCCGCGCGCGCGTTATGCGCGCACGCAGCGCGTAGAGAACGTAAAAACGCCGTTTTTTCGCATGGTTTGTATTCCTGACACTATTCTTGACAATTTCCAACTATTTACAGTCATTCTCGACATTCCATAATGCCACACGCGCGCGTCAAACTTTCAAATTCGTGCGCGCGTCAATGGGCAATATAATGTAAAAAGTGCTAAAAACATGCCTATCTAGAATCCGCCATAGCTCGTCAGAAAGTGTGGAGACCCCCCATTTTTTTTACATTTTCTGAAAGCCTATGAGTTGTAGATTGTAATTCATGAAAAAAATTTGGGGGTCGAAGGATCGGAACGTCGTCACATTTGCATATGAACTCAAAAATTCGATTTTGAAAAAAAAAGGTCATAATTTTTGTATTCATTTGACAATATTTCAGTAATAGATTGTCGATTTTCTTCCAAATTTTGATATGTTGTAGCTGAGACAATTCTCTACAAGATCAGTCACCACGATTTTTCATTTTGACAAAGGCATCATGGCGTATTTTTGCGATTAAAGGAGTCATGTCAATTTTTCACATTTTGCGTGTATTCTCAATGGGACATGACTTTTTCTCAAATCTTGATTCTACATTCCCGTCTTCTTTGAGCAGTATCTCTGTTATTTCTGCTCGATTTTCTTCCAAATTTTAGTATGTTATAGCTGAGACTATATGCTTTTACAATTGTGCCCTCCAATTTTTGATCAGATGTCGGGATCATGCCCCTTTTTTAAGTACAATTTGTAATTTGAGAATCCCGTTTTTAGTGTACGTGTTATGTCTATTGCAAAACTTTTGGTCTATTGGTAAAGTACTTGCCTCCCATCCCGCTGACCCAGGTTCGAATCCCGGTGGGTCCATTTTTTTGAATTTTTTTCCCCCTCTTTTTGCCTTTTATTTTACCATTTGCTTCGACTACTGTAACATATAAAATCACAAAAAATGTAATAAACTTTTTTTATTTTGCGTGTTATGTCTAATTGAATGTAGTTTGTGTACAACCCTATGCAAAATCAGATTGCCTGTCGTGTATTAAACCTATGGGTTAATATCCCATGTATAAAGCAATATGAAATTGTCCGATTTTCCTTGACACAAGTCTCCATCCATTGTCAACATTATCAGGAATATTATCTTGCACAAATATTATCACATCTTAGCAATTTACCAACGGGTAGACAGACCACCTAATTCGTCTTCAGTGACGAATTAAAGTTCTAGTTATTATTATTATTATTCTTTATTTACGCCACTTTTTTGTGACAGTGATTTCTCAAATTCGTCTCATTCAGTTTTCATCAAATTTCAGTCATTCATCAGGCATATCAATGTCAAGTTCCCGAAATATTTTTCAAGGTCATCAGGTCATCGTGACGTCATCCAGGCGCCATTTTGTGAAATCACATTATCGATCATATCTTCATAACGAGTCATCAAAACTTATCCATATTTAATACACATAAACTTCAGGTCAAGGGTCAATGTAACATGTCAGCAAAATCCGCGCGGGCATTAAGACGTGCACGTACGCGCGCGTCAAAATTTAAAAATGCTCAAAATCATCTCAAATTCATTTTGCACACGTTTCAGGCCATTTTAAGCATTTCAAAATTTTCCGTGCGTGCACGCCCGCGCGCGCGTTATGCGCGCGCACAGCGCGTACGGTATGTAAAAACGACGTTTTTTCGCATGGTTTGGATTCCTGACACTATTCTTGACAATTTCCAACTATTTCCAGTCATTCTCGACCTTCCATAATGCCACACGCGCGCGTCAAAGTTTAAAATTCGTGCGCGCGTCAATGGGCAATATAATGTAAAAAGTGGTAAAAACATGTCTATATAAAATCCGCCCTAGCTCGTCAGAATGTGTGGCTACCCCCCATTTTTTTTACATTTTCTGAAAGCCTATGAGTTGTAGATTGTAATTCATGAAAAAAATTGGGGGGTCAATCGATCGGAACGTCGTCACATTTGCATATGAACTCAAAAATTCGATTTTGAAAAAATAACGTCATAAATTTTGTATTCATTTGACAATATTTCACTCATAGTTAGTCAATTTTCATCCAATTTTCGATATGTTGTAGCTGAGACAATTCTCTACAAGATCAGTCACCACCATTTTTCATTTTGACAAAGGGATTACGGTGTATTTTTGCGATTAAAGGAGGCATGTCAATTTTTCACATTTTGCGTGTATTCTCTATGGGAGATGACTTTTTCTCAAATCTTGATTTTACATTCCCGTCTTCTTTGAGCTGTATCTTTGTTATTTCTGCTCGATTTTCTTCCAAATTTTGGTATGTTATAGCTGAGACTATGAGCTCTCACAAGTGTGCCCTCCAATTTTTGATCAGATGTCGGGATCATGCCCGTTTTTTAAGTACAAAATGTCATTTGAGAATCCCGTTTTTCGTCTACGTGTTATCTCTATTGGAAAACTTTTGGTCCATTGGTAAAGCACTTGCCTCCCATGCCGCCGACCCAGGTTCGAATCCCGGTGGGTCCATTTTTTTTTGAAATTTTTTTTTCTTCTTTTTGCCTCATATTTTACCATTTGCTTCGACTACTGTAACATATAAAATCATAAACAATGTAATAAACTTTTTTATTTTGCGTGTTATGCCTAATTGAATGTAGTTTGTGTACAACCCTATGCAAAATCTGATTGCCTGTCGTGTATTAAACCTATGGGTTTAATATCCCATGTATAATGCAATATGAAATTGCCCGATTTTCTTTGACGCAAGTCTCCATCCATTTTCAACATAATCAGGAATATTATCTTGCACAAATATTATCACATCTTAGCAATAATTTACCAACGGGTAGACAGACCACCTAATTCGTCTCCAGTGACGAATTAAAGTTCTAGTTGGTGTATATACTGTGGTTTTATTGACCCAATCTTGCAGAAATGCACATGCACTGCACACAGAAATCGATACATGTGCAGGGACTGCATGCACATTTGGCATGAATGTTCACCCCGGACCTTCAGCTATTTCTCGTCATATTTCAAATATGAGGGCATTTGAAGAGCAATCCTTTTCAGGGGACATTTCCACTATGATGTTCTTCCAAAACTGACGTAAAAGAAATGAGAAAGCTTACAAATTATTTGTCACCTTTCCTTGAACTCAACTTTTCCTTGAAAGATGTAAACTTAAGATCCTGTTTTGACTCTGGAGAAATGAGAAAATTTGCAATTGAATATAGGCCTACGTAGGCTTCTCGGCAGAAACTTTTTAAAGAATGTTCAAACTGACAAGTTCAAATTGACAGAAATATGGCTTTACCGAATCCCATGGGGGTGATCTGAGATGACCAAAGCAATTTTGCAGGTTAAAAGTATGCACTGACACATTTATTGGTTGGTATTGACTTCAGTGAAATATGGCCTTATGGCTTCCCAGGGAAGTGGTTAGGGAGGACCAAAACAACTTCGGAGATTTAAAGTAGGTATTGACTAATTTATTACCCTTGTGATACCCTTGTCTGAGGAATCTACACATGGTTTTTATTTTCTGAAATTCCTCACCCTTGGTATCAGCACCACCATTTCCCTGGTTTAATGTACTGGCAAAAAGGCTGTGTGTACATACTAGTACATTGTTATGTATTTTCATGGAATACTGAATCTTAATACCAGTTGTCATTTATCAGCTGTTCTGTTGATTTACGGGTTCAGGGTTGACTTTATCTTATCTTATTATGACAAACGCTTCGTTGGGAATGTTTTTGTGCCAAGTTGTCACCAAAAGATTTCAGAATACGGCCTGTACTGTACTTCTTTCATTTCCTGATAGAACTATTATTAAAGGGAAATTAGTAGGCCTATTGGTACGATTCCAAATGATCCTTCTCAGATTCATGCAATGAAATGAAACAGAGATATCTGGGATCAGGCACCACCCCCCCCCCCCCCAAGAAGAAGGTTTGTTGAGGAGCAATTTTTTTTCTACAAAATGCCTGTCTAGTTGTGCCAAAATCTATCCAAGTTGTCTCTCTCGACTGACATGTAGACTCCTTTAGTAGATTAAGAACTGAACTGGAATTATTATTCCACAGAATGCACAGACTGTATGCACTGAAAACAGTTGCCTGAGTTAAAGTCAGAGTAATTGTTTTCTAAGCAGATTGGTCACAGGTAGTCGCTTATCACTAGTTTTGATTACGGATGGTCTCTTTTGAATCTGAACAACATTGTAATAACCGGGTCCACTCGCTATTCATAAGGACCGCTATTCATAGAAAACCGCTATTCATTTAACATGTGTTATGAATAGCGGTCCTTATGAATAGTTATGAATAGTGGTCCTTATGAATGGAGGTCCTTATGAATAGCGAGGTAATTTGTCTATGGTTTGCTCGCTATTTAGAAGGACCGCTATTCATACAAAACCGCTATTCATTTAGTCATGCGTTATGGATAACGGTCCTCATGAATAAGTGGTCCTTTTGAATAGCGGTCATAATGACTAGCAAGGTTACCCCGTAATAACATCCAGTTACCTGTAGATTGTGAGAGAGCTCCATGGTATCCAAACTATTGGTTCTCGATCTGCAGGTGGTTGCTACATGTAATTATTAGGGAGGGTCTTGTGTGCATGGTATATCATTAAACAGCTAAACTAGTTACAACTCGTACTATGAAAACTAAAAAGAACAGTTCATATTGACCTACATGTACAGTGTATTGAGAGCTGTTCAGTTTTGATCTAGAACTATGTCCATACCTTGATTAAAAGCATGATTAAAGTGTACCAACCACCTGAAAAAATAATTTGTATACTGCTAGGAAGTATAAAATTAACCTCAAAGAACTTTTTCTAAAATTCTATATGTCAACAGTTTAGGAGTATGAAGAAAATAAAAGATAACATGAAGGTGCTCGCGCGGAACCGAACCTCCGAGTTGGGTTCCGCGCAAGCCCTTATCTTGGCGAGCGCATACGGGTGCGTTGAGTAGTCTACTCACGAGTCGCTTTTATGCTTATAGAGAGTATTATTAAACTTGTAATATCTCTTTATAGAAGTGATATTCGAAGCCCATATTTGGAATATAGTAGAATGACATGGAACCTCTTACATACAGAGTAAAATATTTTTTTGTGATTGGTACCCTTTAATTTTTAGTGTGATTTCAGGGAGGATTGTGTTTCGATCATGGACTGCAATATGTCTATACCCTTTTAAAAGTTAGATTAGCCAGTCTGTGACTCCTTTGTACGTGTGTCACCATGCTCCCTCTCTCATGCACTCTCCTTACGTCCTATAATTCTTCACTATCTTGTGTTGATCGTGCTTGTTGCATCAAGGAGTTCTGTGATATAACTCCTTGGATTAACTTATAGTGTGAATAGACCAGTTCACGGTTAGCACATGTCCCAAATGACCCCGAATAACCACAGATGTCAGTAAAACCTGAAGAAGTCCCACTTTCTACATTTTGAAATAATCACTCCTACAATGATGGAGGTGCTACATAAAAAGCATTTGTCTCCCCCTTTCAAAGAATACTTCCACCTGTGTATCATGGAGTGCACTGCTTGTGCAAAAATGAATTATGATTAAATAACTTTCATGGGCACGTATCCAGTATTTTGTCTCCGTGTATTTCACAGTTTGGTCTGCAATGACCTTGACATGTACCTGCTCATGCGCAGACTGTAACCGTGAACTGGCTTATACCGGGAGGCTCCTGCTTCGATCATGGACTACAATATGTGGCTATACCATTTTTAAACTAGAATACTAGATTAACATGTAGTGTGAACACTTCAAGCTAGTATTGTGTTAGGATGATGATGATGATCCCATGTGGTATGTATATTACCTGGGAAGTGACTCCAGCACAATACCATGTATAGTCTATCTATACAGACCTGTTAAAGGTAACACACAGCACAGTGTTTTAGAATTTAATGGAATTATAAACCCTCATGTAGGAGGGTAGAAGACATCTAAGAAGTTTGATTTGGAACACCTATATTCGAGAATCATGAGTTAAATTTTCATTTATTTTTTTATTCATCCATCACAGATGAATTTATTGGCCGGAATTCACAAAGGTGGTTTCAATTCAGACCATGGTTTATCCAGATTTTGTGGTATAAATACGCTTGATTTAGCGCATACACTTAAAAAGATCCAATAATGAACGCGCGACGGTCGCGCGTGGTTGGCAAAAGAGCTAAATTCATGCTAGATGCCATGATTCAGACCATGGTTTATTTAAATTAATTTAGATAAACCATGGTCTGAATTTACATAAAACCATTGTCTAAACCATGGCAACTAGCGTGAGTTATTGGATCTTTTTAAGTGTATGCACTAAATCAAGCGTATTTATACCACGAAATCTGCATAAACCATGGTCTGAATTGAAACCACCTTTGTGAATTCCGGCCTTTGTGTTTGTGTGTTACAGCTAGCCAAATCTTACATCATACTGATCAATCTATACTGTCAACCCAGAAACTTTCGCGACATAAAATTTGTGTGAATCGTTAACGACAGCCAATTTTGCAGCAAGAAACTTAAATTGCGTATTGCAATGATTTTATGTTGTTTCAATTGTGATTTGATTAATTCGCGGCATGAAACTTTTGCGAATCTTGACCACCTGCGAAATTTGCAACACTTTCATGCATGCAAAAATTACTGATTTTACAGTATACTGAAAAATTAGAAGTGGAAACAGATTTTTCTAGAGCAGGGCCCTCTTGCATGAAAAGTTGCAATTGAACGCAATTCAAAAAATTAAACGCAAGTCCCAAATACGCGATCCTGATTGGTTGAAAATCGAGTTGCATTTAATTTTTTTAGTTGCGTTTAATCGCAACTTTTTATGCAAGAGGGCCCAGGACAGATAACCCTAACATACAATTGTACATGTACATGGATATAGTTATGCAAACGAATCAGTGAAATATTACAGTACAAATCGAGAACTTCCACAGTTTGAATAGCTCCATTGCACATCCGGAGAATATGTTTGTTCATCAAATATTACCTATTTAGGGTTTGTAAGAATAGACTAAATACCAGTCTGTTTGTTTCCTGGTTAGTCTCTCATTTCAGGGAAATTAAACTTCTGTGTGCCTTTTGTGTTTTTGTTTGGACCAAACCTTTTAAAATTCCCAGCACTTAACAGCGTGAAAACTAATCTCTGTGCATTGCAAACTTAGCCCCGGCAGAGTTGGCCCAACTTCAATTCAACATGCTGTCTCCAGACAGCCTCCTATGCTCCTAGCGGGGAGCCACCGTCCTCTTTTATTCAAGGGGTCTGATATGTGGTAGACTAAAAGTTTGTCTCACTTTTCAAGTTGAGGGTGACTTGTAGAGGATGTCAACACACCAACCATTCAGGCTAGGAAGCTAGACCATCGATGTAAGCAAGCAAGCAAGCATACCTGCATGCATGATTCATATCTTGTATCAAGGAACTGGGAGATCATTGGTTGAGAATAAGATAATCATAACAGGATTCTAAGAAGCAGTATCTTTACTGATCAATAAAGCACTTATCCCACCAATGCTTGCTAGGCTCAATGTGGAGTATATATACATGTATATCTTCTTGATATATACTTGGATTTATAACACTTGTTGAATATCTCTGTGACTGAGATTGAGCGAGGTAAGTTTAGTCAATGATTTTTCCCCAATGTGCATGGTGTGAATGTGATTGAGATTCATGTGGAGAATATCTTGTTGATATTTACTTGGATATAAACACTTATTGATTATCTTCTAGACTCGTATGAGGTACATGTAGGGTGGTGGTAAGTTTGAGCAGGGAGATTCGTTCTGATGATGCTCTGATGTTATAGAAAATGAAATTCATGTAGAGGATATCTTGTTGATATTTACTTGGATTTATCAACTCTTGTTGACTTATCTTCTTGAATCTGGGCCCTCTTGCATAAAAAGTTGCATTCAATCGCAACTCCAAAAATGAAACGCAAGTCCCAAATACGCGATCCTGATTGGTTGAAAATCAAATTGCGTTTAATTTTTTGAGTTGCGTTCATTCGCAACATTTATGCAAGAGGGCCCAGATGAAGTAGTCCAGTAGTGTGGTAAGTTAATTTAGTCAATCATGGTCAGTGATTTGTCCAGATCTGCGTGCTGATGATGCTGTGAGCTGTGATTGAAATGTATGTGGAGCAGCTTGTTGATATTTACCCTGAGTCTCCCATATAAGGCCTATAACTTGTTGACTTATGGTCCTAACCCTAATTTCTTGTGATAAGTCTAGTCAGTGAATTTTCCAGGTCTGCCTGCAATGCTGATGATGGTGTGAGCTGTGAATGTGATATAAAATTCATGTGAATCAAGCATTTACATATCCTGTTGATCTTCAATAACACTTGTTGATTTATCTACCTGTACTCCGATGAAATACATGTAGGTGGTAAGTTAGTCAATGATTTTTCCAGATGCAGGCTGATGATGCTGTGAGCTGTGGATGTGATTGAAATATATGTGGAGCATAGCTTACTATTCCTAGTATCTTGCTATTTATCAACAAAATTCCAAGAAAATCTGACAAAAAGTTTTTTAGGGCTTACCAATTCTACACTACCTTTAATTCGTTCTTTTTTACTGCGATTAGCGCGGTACATTAAGTTTCCAGATCTGCTAGCTGATGATGCTAAGAAATTCATGTGGATTGTGGAGCGTGTCTTGTTGGTATCTACTTGGATACTATCTAATTTAGTATGGTACAGGGGAGCGTTTCATCAAGCGTTTTGTCAGTGATTTTTATCCGACAACTGTTATAAGCTACTGAAATCCTTGCATCTGATTGGATGAGAGCAAATTTGTCGGTTAAAAATCACTGACAAAACGCTTGATGAAACGCTCCCCTGGTATCTTAGTAAGTTTTCCAGATATATGTTAATGATGCTGTTAGCTGTGATTAAAATTCATTCTGAGCATACATGTATACATGTATGTATCTTGGTGATGTTTACATAACACTCATTGACTATCTTCTTTACTCACATCTAGCTTGGTAAGTTTAGTCAATGATTTTTTTTTCCAGATGGTAATGGTAATGGTAATGGTTTATTAAAAAAATCATTTGCAGCAAAACGGACTGAATCGCAGATTTTTGTACAGTGTATAAAACATCATAAACAATAACTTTTACAAAATTATAATGAAACTTAACAATGAAAATGTACATTAAATCAAAGATATGATACATAGTAATTATACTTTCTTAATGAATAGTTCATGCAAGTAAATTGAAAAAGTATACAGGTACAAGACATGATAAACATCAATCAAGATATATCAAGCAATGTCAATTATCTCTGAAAACAAGCAAGATATGCATATACTACTCATCTTCATCAGAACAGAAAAGGACAGCAAAGAGAGAGAGAGAGTAGGAATAGGGAAATGCAGGCACCAAGGAGTATATAGTTGGAAGAAAAGAGAAAGAGAGAACTTTAGAGAGGAGACAGAGAGAAAGAGAGAGAGTGCATGCTGATGATGCTGTGAAGTTTTAGTGAAGTTTTAGTGTAGTCCTAATAGACAGCATACATGTAGGCTGTATAGCTATAGGCCTATGATTCTAATTCACATTTATTCCTGGACATGGTGTACTTAGTTTGATGTTTGGATGGATATGATAGCATATTTTTGGTAGAGTTACTGGTAGATAACTAAGCTAAATTGTCATGATGTTCTGCTTGATATACACTGTGTCATGTACGCCTACACTGACAGCTGTTTATCCCACATATTCATCATCTGTAAGGAAATAGTTTTGAGTATTTTCTGAAGTTTAGTGTTGAATGAAAGCGTTAAAGACTAGTGTCAAGCATCTGAGACTAGTCTGGGGTGTTAAGCCAATTGATGCAACCTATCAAAAGTTTAAAGGGCAATCCAACCTTGATAATAAGATGATTTGTGTGAAAGCAGAAAAATAAGAAAAACAGGATGGTGAAAGTTTGAAAGAAATCGGACAAGGACTAAGAATCAAAGTTATGGATGTTTGAAAAATGAGATCACTACATCTATGCAAATCTCAAATTGGCAATTTGGTGAGTCAATTGTGACATTTTTGTGGACAACTCTCCCATTTGTCGTACACAAAAATATCATTAATTTGCGGTTTTCTTCGAGGCGCTTTTACCCTCGGGACAGTACTCAAAATATATTGGAGATAGCATATTGTTATAGGTCCTCATGAACGAAAAGATCCTACTGAGTAATGCATTTTGAAAAAAGTGGCATTTTAGTCATTTTGTGTGTTAGAGCGAATGGGGGAGTTGTCCACAGCTACATCACTGACATCACCTATTCGGCCAATTTGAAATTCCCATATGCATAGTGATTACAACTTTGAAAAATTCATAACTTTCTTATTGCTTGTCCAATTTTGTTCAAACTTTCACCAATCTGCTTCTCTGATTTTTCCTCTTTCTTTCAAAGCAACTTGCTATAAAGTTTGGATTTCCCTTTAAGCTCCAGGAAAGTTGTACAAAATTGGTATAACGAAACGTACATCTTATACACGTAGGCCTAAAAATAATTGGGGCGTACACACTTGGAAAAGGTATTGTATGAAGAAACTAGTTCTGGGTAGGTCAGCAGATACCACAATGACCATACATCTTTACTATCAGGTTACATCATGGGAAGCACTGGAGCATACAAAATTACAGCTGGTTGGTCATATCAGCACGCACATTCAGACTACAAGTGGATGCAGATTTTGTTCAAAAACAATGCTCAAACAACCGTTTTGCTATACTTTGTTTCATTATACAATGCTCAGACTAGAAAAAAAATAATTACTTATTGTATACATGTAGCAGCTATAGCTGTACGTTTTTTGTATACCTATACAATTAATTTTGGTAGTCTGAACAGTGAACACAGGGTTAGTTCAACCTACAGTGATACCCTTTTCTAACCAACTTTCACATACATGTAACTTTGGTAAATGAAAACTTCACCAAAGGGACCACATTGCTGTTAATGCTGTGTCATTCCTGTAATCTGTTCTGTAATTTATCAGGAAAAATGGGGGGGGGGGGTCTAAAAAGTGAGTCTATGCCAGTGTCTATGCAACACATACCCCGCCCCTCCCTCCGCCCCCCCCCCCCCACCCCAATAAAAAAAAATACAAGCAAAAGGAAATACATGTGTAGTGCTGTGATTTTATCGGGAAATTATTTGTAACAGTATATAGACAAGAGTTGAAATGAACACAATTCAATTTTTTAAATTGTGGTGAAGGCCTCCGGCTATGGCAAGTCATGGCCATGTGGTAGGTGACCTATGACTTTGACCTTGTTGTAATAGATACATGTATATGCCTGCATATATCTAGTATCCCATAGGATTGAAGCAAGATCTGTACATTGGAGTACTGTGATCTGTATACCATAGCTCTAGTCTAGGCAGCACATGACTGTTAGTTGATCTTCAGTTGACCTTTGACCTGTAGTTTGGAATGTGTGAAAATGTTAATTTTTCTTTTGGTGGAAAGATGTTAGGTGATTTAAGACTGTGTATCAACCCTTTTCATCTTCTTCATTTCCTTGTAATAATCTTCTTGATTTAATTTACTAGCATTTTTGTTTACGGACCCCATTGATTTCACACTGTCACCATAGATTAAGATATAAGAAACCTTAGTTTTCAAAGCTGTTTGCAAAAATTCATCAACACTTATGTGTGGAACTGATCAACACTTTGTCTTTGAGATTCAAATATGAAGTTATATCATTTTTTAACACAGTGAATGAGAAGAATAAATCTGAAAGAAAATCCATCTGACTAATTCCATACGACAAAAGGCCCCCTTTTTCAGTAAAGTTGATGCCTAAGGAATAATGCCACATTTTGTAACACGAACGTCTTCATCACAAAGAGCAGAATATAATCTAACAAATCTTTCAATAAATTTATTGGCTGCAGTGTTTGAAATTCTTTTTTTTTTTTTTTTTTTTAAATGCAAGTTTGATTCCAAAATATTCAGGTTTCTGAGTAACTCTGTTGCTGGCATTCTTTTGATGTTTGTGCCTTCCATGTGCAAGAAATGATAATTGTCATATTTGATACGATAGGAATTGTATAGCCTGATTCTGCGATAATTACATACAGTGGCAGATTTAGGGGGGCAGTTCCGGCCTATGCCCCTCCCCTTTTGAAAGAAAAGTATACACTGTGCCCCTCCCCTTTTGGGGATTGCACTCCCCCTTTTAGAACTGATAACCTTTTTTTTCTTTCTTGTCAGAGAATTCTGGAGGAAAACCGGACCTCAAAAAATATGATAACCTTTCTTTTTTGTTTTTGTTTTTATTTTGTTTTTTGTTTGTTTTTGTTTGTATTTGCTTGTCACAGAATTCTGGAGGAAAACTGGACAAAAAAAATCTGATAACGCTTTTTTTTTTTTTTTGCTTGTCAGTAAATTTTGTGTGCCCCCCCCCCCTTTTACAAAATCCTGGATCCACCCCTGATTACATGTAGTTTTCATTTTGTTTGATATTATACTAAACAAAACTGAGTAACAAGATATCAACATAATAAGAATAAGCTAAGACACAATTTAAATCTCTTTCCATTTCTTGATTTGATATTATTTTTTTTAAATTTGTGTCAATTAATTTGAAATTATTTGTTTGAAATGTGCATTATTCTTGGTTACTTATGTTGTATTTGTTAACTGTATCCATTTTATGTTGCCCTGTACCACGTTCGATAAGAACAGGTAACCTGGGTTAATTGTATTCCCTTTATTGATTAATAAAAGGTGATTTATAGAAACCCCCCCCCAAAAAAAAAAAAAAAAAAAAAAAAAAAAATCGATGGAAACATAATCCATGCCATAAAACAGTATAGCCAGAAAGCTCTGGAATTACTCTAAACATGTTGAATTGCCTGCTGGATCGTGGTAAAGTAAATGAAGAAATTGAAATTTATGTAACATATGAATCACCAACTTTCCGAATATTAAAGTGTGTGCATTAAATGTTAATTCATCAAGTCTACTGCTACATGTATGTAATTATGAAATCACTAGCCTTGGACTAAACTCTGGAAAATGTAGAATTAGGAAAGGAATTGACGGAGTGAATTGGAGAATAGGAAGTACAAACAATAGCACATTAAAGTTTGCTTTAAATGCATGGAATAGTACATTGCACTAATATTTGACAAGTGGGTGGTCCGTGAAGTTTGTATCAGTTTGTATCATTTAGTCAGTAACTCTAGGTATGAGACCATTTTGTATTAAAGGGCCTAGCTTGTTCAAATTGAGAAATTCAGAATGCGTGAATTTCAGGATTATGTCTCATACATGTAGCTGTTTTACAGTATGTGGCCTGACACAAGCCAATTGTACCGAAGTTACCAAATCTTGACATTCATTTCTATTGATACACAGAAATTTCTTCAGTATCAGTTGTAATTGGGCGTAGATGTACATGTATACTGGTGATTTTTTTCTCAACTTGTTCCTTCTTTCAGTTCACCTGTTTTGGATTTGCTACAGTTAAGTTAGATAATTTCTCAGAGCAATATATATTTTATTTTTCTTCTGAATTGTTTGATTCTTTTACAAGTATCAATACTTACACAATGAGGTTTAGTTTTCTTGAGCCATAATGGCCTCTGCTCCTGTGTATTGTTTAGATTCAAAGAGGTTGACCCTCTTGAACGTCTAGTACTGAATCACATGTTTTAGTTTCAGTCAGGAAATTAGCCAGGTGCATCTTTCTCTCTCTCTCTCTCTCTCTCTCTCTCCCTCTCTCTCTCTCTCTCTCTCTCTCTCTCTCTCTCTCTATCTCATCTCTCTCTCTCTTTCTCTCTGCCTCCATCTCTCTCTCTTTCTCTCTGCCTCCATCTCTCTTTCTCTCTGCCTCCATCTCTCTTTCTCTCTGCCTCCATCTCTCTCTCTTTCTCTTTCCCTCCATCTCTCTCTCCCTCTCTCCCCCTCTCTCTCTTTCTCTCTGCCTCCATCTCTCTCTCTTTCTCTCTCCCCTCTCTCCCTCTCTTTCTCTCTCCCTCCATCTCCCCCCCCCCTTCCCTCTCTTTCTCTCTATCCCCCTCTCTGTCCCTCCCCTTTTAGCCATATCTTTCTGCCCATCCGAATGTATTTATTTGCCTGTCTTTTGTCCTGAAAGTTTTTTTTTTCCTGTTTCTCGATCCCTCTCTTCCTCTCTTCCTGTTTCTCCCTCTCTCTCTCTCTCTCTCTCCCCTCTCTCTCTCTTTCTGCCTCCATCTCTCTCTCTTTCTCTCTCCCTCCGTCTCCCCCTCTCCCTCTCTCTCTCTTTCTCTCTCTCTCTCCCTCTCTCTCCTCTCTCTCTCTCTCTTTCTCCCTGCCTCCATCTATCTCTCTTTCTCTCTCCCTCTATCTCCCCCTCTCTGTCCCTCCCCTTTTAGCCAGTTTTTTTTTTGTCTCTCGATTCCTCTCTTTCTCTCTTCCTGTTTCTCCCTCTTTCTCTCTCTCTCTCTCTATATCCCTCTTTCTCTCTCTATATCCCTCTTTCTCTTTCTAAGTTTATAGCATGGTTATTGTTACACCTGTATAATAGAAAGGGGGGGGGGGAACAGTTTTAAAGATAAAGTTCAGTTCTGGCCATGCGATTATATTGTGAAAGGAACTGTCTGGAAGCAATTGGGAAAGGTTGATCATGTCTAATAAGGATTGGTGTATAATGTGAGATTTTGGAATCATCAAAATGATGAGAAATCAACCCAAACTCGCTCAAAAGCACATGCACCGCACACAGAAATGGGTATATGGGACTGCGCACAGATGTGGCATGAATGTTCGGCTCACATGCTTAGCTATTTTTTCGTCTTATTTTGAATATAAGGGCATTTAAAGAGAAAGCCTTTTCAGGGACATTTCTACTATGATGTTCTTCCAAACTGACATACATAAAAGGAATGAGAAAGCTCACAAATTATTTTTCACTTTTCTCAGAACTCAACCTTCCTTTTAAAGGGAACGGTCATTAATTAGCCTTGAGTGGTTAAGAATCAGGAAATACAGGAAAAGACAAGTAGAGTTGGGATTACACAGTGTGGATAAAGTCATAGCCTGTGTTAAAGAGAAGGTTGAGTTCTGGGAAAGGTAAAAAAAAGAATTTGTGAGCTTTCTCATTCTCTTTATGGAAGAACATCATAGTAGAAATGTCCCCTGAAAATGACTGCTCTAGTGCTCTTTAAATGACCTCATGTTGGAAATATGACAAGAAGTATTTGAAGTGATCGGGCCGAACATTCATGCCATGTGTATGTGTGTGTGTGTGCAGTGCATGTGCTTTTCAGTGAGATTGGGTCAATTTCTTATAGTTTTGATGATTCCAAAGCCTCACAGTATACACCATTCCTTACGTAGATGTGATCAACCATCATACCCCCAACCACCACCACCCCTCCCCCCCCCATCCCCATCCTGTACCTAAATATTTCATATTGATTGTTATTGATCAGTGGATCTAAAAATAACAATCTTCTCTTCAAGCTTTCTGAATAGTTTGTGTTGTGGTTTCTTTACTTGGTTGTGCTGTTTGTTAGTCTTTTGTTATATGCCATACTCCATTAAGCAATGACTTTAAAAAAAAAAAAAAAAACTGTCCTTTTTTTGTGCATGCCTTCATTAAGCTTGCATAAACTCTGTTTCAGGTGTATATACCTATATACAGTGCATCCCAGAAAAAAAGTTAACAGTTGGAAAATGTCTGACCAAATAAAAGTTTCAAAATATTCTAAGGAAATTTTCATACCTGTGGATAGCTTAGGGTCTCTTATATCAAATGACACCAAAATATCAAGCAATATTCTACGCTTGAGTGAGCAAAAGCTAATTTTGTGAAAGGTTGCAAAATCCAAGCTTGACAAGAATTGATATTGTTTCTGACTGGTATCAGCCAAGCTGAGAGTCATGAAAAGGCTTAGAAATTTCCATATTCTTGTCAATAAAAGGCAGTTATGAAATAACAGGCTTTGTCCTCTGTATGTCCTTACACATCCCATCAGCATTTTTTGCTTGAGTGAGCAATTAACTACTTTGTTGAGTGTTTCAAAATGTTACTTTTTTGTGAGTCTTTTAATTTCACCTGGCTTGCTCACTCGACCATAAGATTTTGATGGGATATATCAGGACATACAGTGAACAAAGTCTGTTCTTTCATAAATTATCTTTTAATGATCAAAATATGATATTTCTAAGCCTTTTCATGATTCTCAACTTTGCTGATACCAGCCAGAACATACATAAACATTTGTCAAGTATGGATTTTGCACCCTTTCACAAAATTTGCTTTTGCTCACTCAATCATAAAATGTTGTGAGATATTTTGGTGTCATATGATAGAAGAGTCCCTAAGCTTTCCACCGGTATGAACATTTCCTGAAAAATATTTTGAAATATTTAGATGGGGAGACTTTTTCAACTGTCAATTTTAAATGGTTCTCTACTTCATTCATACCAGCCAGTACAAATACTAATTCTTGTCAAGTCTGAATTTGGCACCCTTTCACAAAAGTGTTTTTTTAATCACTCAAACTTAATAAAAAGTCAGATTTTTTAATGTTATTGCATAGGAGAGACCCTAAGTTATCAACAGGAATGAAAATTTATGGAAAATATTCTGAAATATTGATTTTGGGAGACTTTTTTCCAACTGTTAACTTTTTTTGAGATGCACTGTATAAACATTCTGTCATAATTAATCAAGAATACAAGATGCTTGTATTTGGTAAAGAAATCAGACTGGATGAGGAAGCATTTGGAAGTTTCGAGCAGAGAGAATATTGTTTTCTCATATGTGAGATGTTTGCTTGATTTGTAATTGTATTTCTTTGTATTCTAAGTCCATTTCCTAAATGACTTGGGGGGTGGGGAGTGTCAAAGTTACTTCAAATTTTAATTTTTGGAGAGAAACGTTTGCCGTATTTTGTTGGTTAACATAACATTTGCAACATGGAAAGGATATTTTGCATTTATAGACCCAAAACATGTTGAATATCATGCCTATTATGAATGCCACAGTCACCATTTTCAAACAGGGTCATCGTCAAAGGTTCATTTGAATTTTGTACAATTCTTTTCGCTGTGCCTTTCAACTCTGATCTGATGGAAATGGAGAGAGAAACAATTTGGTTGAGTTCCATAATATGTAGATAGAATTTTAAAAAAACATAGAAAGAAAAATGAAGAACAGAAGGACAAGATGATACAGAAATATAGGGACCGGATTAAAATTGGTTTAAAACTCTTACAAAAGGAAGAAAGATCAAAAGAGAGAACAGAAGATTAGGAGAAGAAAGGAAAGATAAGTAAGAAGAAAGGCCAGGTGTGAGCTGAATGAAGATGTCCTCTTTCTGAAGGTGTATGCAGAAAGGGAATGAAAAACAGAAGAAAGAGATGATACAAAGAGGAGTGGAATAAGGAGAGTTGTAGGAAAAATGGAGAAAGATCAAAAGGGAGAATTGAAGAATAGGAAGAAGAAATGGAAGATTAGGAAGGAGAAAGGAAAGATTAGGAAGAAGGAGGAAAAGATTATGGAGAAGAAAGACCAGGTGTGAGCTGAATGAAGTTGTCCTCTTTGTGCAGTCAAGTGTCACATTCCTTGTATCTTGTTCCACTGAAAGCTAATATTGATTCTCTTGTACGTGCATATGATACCAACTTGATCAATACTTCATTGATTAGTTAATCCTTGGGGTCTTGGGGAAAGTGTGCCCATGAATGCACCACTAGGATTTACAGGAGGTCATAGAAGGGGGTCTAGGACCAAATTGGTAGGAGAGACATAACCTTTTCAGAATGTCAGAAGGAATAGATGCTCATTTTGGTTTCTTCTACACTGAGTCAAGGATTTTACCAGAGGTTTTAAAAGAGGGTCCAGGACCACGTTGGTATGAGGGACATGACCTTTTCAGAAGTTGGAAGGAATACATCAAGTCGTATTAAGTTGTCTGAAGGGAAAGAAGAGAGGGAGCTCACAAAGCTTTCCTGGATGATCTTATTGCATATTGTGGTGGAATGGGCTGCGGTATAGTGAAGCAGATGGCTCATGATTGAAGCACTTGGAGAGACGGTTGTTTAAAGAAGATTGTAGGGTCACTAAACCTGTCTTTGGACAGATGATGATGAGATGTTCTTGTTGGTTTTGTCTGCACTGGAGTTGAGAATACTTCTCTTGCTCTCGTCATATTCATTTCGGAATACGCTGATGAAAAAAATGGATGATTATGTGTCATCGTTGCTTTTGTTAGTGCCTCTCTAGATGGAATAATGTCGTAATTGGATAGCAAATCTTCGAATCATAGAATAGATGTTCATGTTGGTTTCATCTTCACTAGAGTCAAGATTACTTCTCATCTAGTTATTGTTTCAGTGCCTCCATAATTTGTGATACCAGTATCAAGGAGTTATCACAGAGCTATGTGATACATTTACTGTACACCTGTAACTCCTAGTAACAAGATGAAAAGAATGGGATCATTTTATCTTACTGTAACTTTTATTAGTTGAAGAGCAAAACTTACGCCTCTACATAAAATTGTTTAATGACTGGCTCTTTAAATAGATGTTGTTTTCTCCACACAAAAACCCCTGACACACAAAAAAAACTTGATGCATATTTTCATATTTTCAGGTGCTCTTGGGGTTAAAAATTTGAAATTTGAAGGGGTTGGGGGCAATTTGGGGGTGTGTAATTATGGTTTCAATGAGATGGTTGTGCCCCCCTAAATCTGCCAATGTCATGTTAATGTTGGTTGCGCATGTATGATTTACAAATCAAATCAAATCAAATCATTGAATTAAAATCCACAATTTTGGATTATCATCAGCATACAAATGCGAAGGAAGATTCAAAATAAGTTACAGATAATCAAAGCGGAATATCAGTCATTGAAAATAACAAAGCAACAAACAAAGTTAACAAACAAAAAAGCGCCCCTCTTCATCCTGAAGATCTAACTGCGTTTGAAGTGATAAAAAACTATTATAACAAATTTGTATGAGCTACATGTATGTAGATCTGGTACTTTGGTCGTACTTCTAAGGTTCAAAGGTTGTGATATTGTTGTCCAGAAAATTGCTGCACATGGGTCATGGAAAGTTATATAAATACTATTTCTGCTGTTTGACAGAATACCTCCGTCATTTTGATTGTACTTTTCAAGGAGAATTGCCCTATTATTACAATCCTTTCAAAGAGAAATGAAAACAATATATGGACAAATGGTCAGTGAGAATCCCTCTCCATGTGGGAATATTTCAGCCTTGTGGGGGGAAAAAAAAGCCAATACTTATTCCTTTTTGGGTCTTAGTACTGAAACAGAGCAGGATATGTTCTCTTGGATGTGATCTTATTCAAGTTTGACATTGTTATGATCTTATATTTCATACAATTTCATACATTTTTATGGATTATTTTAGTGGTGACCATAGACCTCTAGAAAGGAAATGATAGTTGACAAATTATGGACAAACTGATTTTTTTTTTCTTCTGTATTGTGCTAGAGCCTAGAAGGAAAGCTGGACACATGCATTTGGAATGTGGATGCTATTGGTGGACTTGCTATATTCATGTTTCATACAGTCTCATGTCTTCTATAGATTAGTTTGTTGTGTTTGTGGAAGTCTAGAAAAGAAGAAGAAAATGGAAAATATTGTTTTGTGCAGTAAATGCAGTTCCATCCTGATATGAGTGTCTTCCTTTAAAGGGAAATCCAACCTTAATAGCAAGTTGCTTTGAAAGAAAGAAGAAAAATCAGAGAAGCAGATTGGTGAAAGTTTGAACGAAATCGGACAAGCAATAAGAAAGTTATGAATTTTTGAAAGTTGTAATCACTATGCTTATGGGAATTTCAAATTGGCCGAATAGGTAATGTCACTGTGATGTAGCTGTGGACAACTCCCCCATTTGCTCTACCATACAAAATGACTAAAATGTCACTTTTTTTCAAAATGCATTACTCAGTAGGATCTTTTCGTTCATGAAGACCTATAAAAATATGCTATCTCCAATATAATTTGAGTACAGCCCCGAGGGTAAAAGCGCCTCGAAGAAAACCGCAAATTAATGATATTTTTGTGTACGACAAATGGGAGAGTTGTCCACAAAAATGTCACAATTGACTCACCAAATTGCCAATTTGAGATTCGCTTAGATGTAGTGATCTCATTTTTCAAACATCCATAACTTTCTTAGTCCTTGTCCGATTTCTTTCAAACTTTCACAATCCTGTTTTTCTTATTTTTCTGCTTTCACACAAATCATCTTTTTACCAAGGTTGGATTGCCTTTAACCCACTGCATACAAGAATCTTATGGCCCTTGTGTTAAGCCTATGGGAATTTGAGAATTCAGTAGTTAACAGGTTAACTATGATCCAAAATGATTTTTCTCTATTGGATCATACAAGGAGGAAGCAGAACAAAGGTGTTTGGATGTGATTCCTGATTGAACCTGCCGTTTCATGTCTTCTATAGATCTATGTTGTGGTGTTTTTTTAACCCTTTCAGGACAGGAATTATTCAAGGGCTAAAGTGATCACATTTTGTTCTTTAAATTGGCAACACAAATATTTCTCTTTTAATGCTACATGTTTCTGAGAAAATGTAATGTCTTGGAAAACAACATATTTGGATACTGTCTTTGTCGAAAAGTTGGAAAAATTGCAAATTTTGACAAAAACCATAAATTTGAAAATTCCTGGCATCAAACGCAACTCATGCAAAAAAAAAAATGCATATATTGTGTGCTCAAATTTTGGTCCTTTCTACTCATACATGTTCATCTGGCATATATTTTTTAGGGCCCTGAATCAAGTTATTGAGCCAAACCACAAAATGTGATCAATTGTCTTGAAAGGGTTAAGTCTAAAAGAGAGAACAAAAATATTTGGAAAAGAATATGCAGTAAAATAAGATACATCTTGATTTGGGTGTATTCATTTAGTAAATCACCCGTTCTACATCTATGTTGAGATGGTTTGGAAGTCTAAAAGAGAGAACAGATATTTGGAAAAGAAAAAAAAAATTATGTCTTGATTTGGGTATATTCATTTAAAAATTACCCTGTCTGTTCCGCTGTATTGGAACAAACAAGACCACAAGCAGGAGACTTGCATTATTCGTGGGATGAGATTTCTCATTCAAGCTTTATAAACCTGTTCTATTTTTTACCTTCTCAAGTGTTTTATGGATCGATGTTGATAGTTATGGATGGGAGAGTGAGATCTTGGTTTGATACAGTGTAGTTGGTTGCTAGGGGAGGCCCAGCCTCTTCCTGGCCTGATGGAAGTTTGATGGGAAGTCAGGGATATGGTGAACAGATTAATGAGGGTTATCAACTTTTACAAAGGTCCCGTTAATCATACATTGTGTTCTGTACATGGTATTTGTGTGTGTGTGTAAATGCACTGTGTATTGTTCAGCATGTCCCTGTTTTGAGGTATATTCAGGGCTTATATTTTTTTTGGCTGAGGAAATTGACAGAAATATGAGTAAATTGTCAGGAAATTGATTATCAGACATTCAGATCAAAGATTTTAAACATGCAGCATGCACTCAGACCTGATTTGGGATTAGCCCCACCATTCAAGACAGCTTTAAAGCCCAGGCCTACTTGTAGCTCCTCAATCCTCATAAAAAATATATATGTTGATAAATAGGAATTTAGAATTGTTTATTTTTTATTTATTTTTTTTTTTTTTAATGAAGTAGATTCCATAGTGATGTTTTGGACTTACTATGTGTTTTTTTTTTTTTTTTTTTTTTTTACATTTCCAAAGTTTTGGTAACCCCTGACTATACATAGACTTTTTAAAAAGTCTTCTTGTAAAAGATGAACAATGTTATATTTTGTATTTCCTTGAATTCTGTTTTATCTTGTTACAGTTCCTATACTTGGCTTTAACCTTAAGCATTATGAGCAAGGTTGTACGGATGTTGAATCATTTCAGGGTTGTTTATTGGTCGGTGAACTTCCCTGGTTCAATGATTGTAGATTAACAATACTACAAAACATTGGTATTCCATTTACATAAATGACTGGTAGCCACTTTCATGTATTCCCATGGCTGTAACAGTGCACAGAGATCGTAATCAGCAAGTAGCAAATGTCTTTTTCAAGTTGGTAAATGTTCTGTCTTGCTTACATTCAACTGAAACTGATAGTTTTTCAAATCAAAAGCTAATTAATAAGGAGGAATGATGCCAGTAATTGAAACTATAGTATAATGACTCCCTTAACCACCAATATCATTCTATATATTGATCTTTGTCATACATGTATATGACTCTGTTGACATACCTGTACACTATCAATAAGGAAAGACAAATATTTGTATTCTCATTATTTTTTTCTATCTGACCTAGTTTCTGTTTCACAGGATGAAGAAGATGTGAAAGAAGCTTGTATGTGAATAAATTTTATAACTTCATTGAAGGGATTTCTAAAAGTGCAGATGCCAATACATGTAGGTGCATCTATTTAAGAAGATGGGAAAGTTTAGGGGGAGTGAGTATGTTAATCATGACTGGCAGTGGCGGATCTACATAGGGGGAAAACTGGCCCGTGCCCCCCCCTCTTTTGAAACCCAACTGGCATACCTTAAGTACACAATGAAAAAAAAATTGCCCCCTTAATTGTGTAGTTTTCTGGCTCTGTGCCCCCTCTTTTACAAAATCCTGGATCTGCCCCTGATGATTGGGATATATTTTAAAGAGGTTGAGTTCTTGAAACGGTGGGCAAAAATTTGTGAGCTTTCTCATTCCTTTTATGTCAATTTGGAAGAACATCATAGTAGAAATGTCCAATGATAGGGATTGCTCTTCAAATGCCCTCATATTCAAAATATGATGAGAAATAACCAAACTGTTTGGATCGAAAATTTGTGCCACATGTGTGTGCAGTCCCATATACCCATCTTTGTGTGCCGTGCATGTGCTTTTCAGCAAGATTGGGTAAATTTCTTCATTTTGATGATTCCAAAACCTCACAGTATACACCAATTTTTACGTAGATATGATCAACCTTTCCCAATTCATTTGAAACAGTTTCTTTGACAATGTAATCATATAACCAGAACTCAACTTTATCTTTAAGGGGCTGTAGTGTTCAACATTGAAAGAAGAAGTGTATGTAAGGACAGGAGAAAGAAACATATCTAGGTTTTTATGTCTTGCACCTGCACATCTACACAAAGGGAAAGAAAATAACACAAAATATCTAGATTCTATCTTCATTTTATTGAATGGACTCATTGAGTTCTCTATCAGTTTTGCACATTATGGTGAATTGGTGATGCAGCTATTACCGAAAGAGGAATTTGGAAACAGTTTTAAAATAAGCCATGAAAAAAATTTCAATGTCCCATGATCAAGTTAATGTCAAATATTCACATATATTCACAGGGGGCACAGGCCCCAGGCCCCCCCCCCTCAATCCGCCCCAGTAATACAACTCCCTGTCAGGTGACAGATATACCTGATCATCACTTGATCAGTACAGTGGAATCTCGTTATAACGAGGTCCTTGGGACCAGAGAAATTTCCTCTTTATATCGAAACCTTGTTATATCAGGGCCAAAATACAATAGAATACAAAGAGATGGGACCAGGAAAATCACCTTGTTATAACGAGAGTTTGTTATATCAGTGCTCTTTATAACGAGGTTCCACTGTACTAAGTATTGATCAGATATAGGTGTATAATGTGAGCAAATGAATTGGAATCAAAACAAATTTCAAGTCTGCTAACTCTCCCAATTCTTACAGTTACATGTATGTGTCTTTATTTTCTCTGCATAGATTACCTTTTCAGTTTTAGCGCAAACCAAATGTATCCAGGTTGTCAGCCTTTTAGCTAACATGAATAGAATGGCAGAGAGCTCTAGAGTAAATA
Organism: Heliocidaris tuberculata; assembly: GCA_025618425.1. Classification (NCBI taxonomy): domain Eukaryota; kingdom Metazoa; phylum Echinodermata; class Echinoidea; order Camarodonta; family Echinometridae; genus Heliocidaris; species Heliocidaris tuberculata. The sequence continues at coordinate 28,920,638 of CM046852.1, read as the reverse complement.
AACTTTAATGGAGGACAAAGTTTGAATTGAAATCCAAAGTGCAAATATGAAGTGGAATTAGATATAGATAGCAGGCGAAGACTTCTGTTGCTTGGTATGTAGATCAAATCAGCCACCGGTCAGGCTGCCAATTCGCTTTCTAAATTGGATCAAAACTTGAGGAATAAGCTAAAGTCTTGCATCAAAGAGTGTGTTTTACTGTATAGTTTAGAATCTTGGAACTGCCAAGAAGATGTTGAATTCTTGCAGACATCTTCTTCAAGTTGGTTCTGATAGGAATTGATGGTGTACAAAGTAGTGCATTTGGATCGTGAAAAATGACATATTTTTCACGTGACTGTGGGCATTTTAAGACTCCCTTGTCTTATTGACTGTTACTCCGGGTACATAATTATGTATTGACGAAGAACAAGGTCATGTGACTCCTTGAATGTGTACATGGATCATGGTGTCTTGCCGCTCAGTTGTGAAGCTTTATATGGACCAGTCAGTTATTGATGGATTGATTTTATCCTTTGTTAAGTATTGACCAAACAGGTGTGCCACTACTGGTATATGCATTTGGAAGTTTATCTAGAGAGAGGTTATGCTGTAAGCATTTAATGTGAGAAAAATGAGAAGAAAGTTTACTTTGAGGAGCAATTTTGTAACCCAAGTAAGGTTTACTGTATGATGCTTTTTAGCTCTATATTTAGGCCTACCTGAGGTCATTGAGATTATGATGTAGTGAATTTCATCACCTTATTGTATTAGGTATTGGCTATACTAGACCAAGTAATAGAAGATATCATGTTTGGGCCAGATGGTCATTAACTCTGTACATCTGATGGGACTTAACGCCCTTCTGGCTCCAAACAGACGATATCTTTGGCTGAGAGCCAGAAGGGCATATACATTGTACTTAAAATGTATAGTCATAGCATTTTCAAAAGAGCTAATGCCCTTTATGGTGTTCACCAGATGATTATGGGTTCTAGTACATTAACTTTCAGAATGCATTGTAAAAGCACTAACTGACAGACTGACATAGACATGATGTTATAATTTTTGATTGATGCCTTGACTTGAGTTCATCGTGTATAATTATCTACATCTACACACAATGGGAATGAAATTTACTGATACAATACATCTGCAGTATTATTATTACTTCGTGGGAGGCTCTTGTAATGTATGATTGTGAGATGTCTCCCATACATGGCATTTACAATGATCTCTTTGCTTGATGCATTTCAAGTACATGTATATACTTTTCTCATATCAGTTTATCTGCTATCTTTCTTGGCCAAACACATTTTGAGAAGGGAGTATTTCTTGCTTCAAATACTTATTGAGTTTTGTAAAATCTTAGAAATCTGACATACTGGACAAATCTTCAGGAGCGAACACCTCATTGTGCATGCTTGGCAGTAGAGACTCAAAGTTGTTGGCAAAAATTGAATAGAGTTGTGTGTATCTTCTTGTGATAGTAATGGTTTTTACTTATATGTTGGCCTGTAACTTTTTTTAAGGGGAACTTACAACTGCGTGCTTGGTCATCTAGGGATACACAAAGGGTGTACAACTTGGAAAGTACCAGAGACATACCATGGATGTCTTTGGAGCTACCAAGGTAATCACATGTTCTCTTTAACAGAAAACAGTGTGGAACGGTGAAAGTATTAACAGAGAGGAGAGAAATATCCTTTGTTACTGACATTTCCTGATCGGACATTTCCTGCAATCATTTGCTGAAATACGCTGAAATTACAGAAGAAGGAATTAAGAACCAGTTTTCACTCCTATCATCCCTGTGTGATTGGATACATCTACCTGTGTCTGACTAGATCTTATTTGTAAATGATCATGAGTCCATGCTGATATGCCTGCCCTGGTTTCATCCATATGAGACTTGTTTTCTTTGAACAAGGAAGAAGATTGCATTACAGTTTGGAATAAAAAGGACAGGTTATTCACCATAAGAGTCATTCACTGTTTTCTTAGCATGCGGATTGAATAACTATCATTCTATTGTGGTGATGAACTGAGTATATCTTGGAGAAGATGTATTACTGTGTGACTGCACAATCTCCAAAGGTAGGTACAAAAATAGAGCTCTGGCAAATTATAGGCAGAACTCATGTAAAAAACATTTCTTTTTTAGGAATGGTGTAGGTGTGTGTGTGATATTGATTCTTGTTGATTTTTATGTTTCTATCTTTTTTTTCACAGATTAGTGTTACATGTACATGTATGTATCTGATGAATACAACTATGTGTATATTACGCATGTTAATTCATTCTTTATAGTATTTCTGAAGAATGGTGATACAGGAAAAATAACAAACACAGAGGAAGATAAAAATAATGGAGAAAAGTCCTTAGTGCCAAAATCACGTATTCCAGTTATTGCTATGTTATGCACACCTTCAGCAAGCAAACTTTAATGGGTAAATTTTGCTTCAGAAGTACAGAAACTCCTACTTCAACCAACAGCTTCTACATTTATAGGCCCTATACTGTAACTACAAAAAATTTGTTAAATTGTTGAATTATTAGTGCTTTTCCTTTTCAGTGTAATAACTTGTCATTGTTTGTGTTGTGTTTTTGTTTTAAACCAGGAGGTCGTTGTAAGGAATGCGAAGATTTCTCATGAAAGCATCGCATCAAAACCTGACCAGAGAGATTTGGAAGAATGTGTGAAGAAACTTCACCTTCAAGACCCAAGTTCTCATCTGGTAAGTCATTCTTTACTCTTCACCAAGACCTTACAACTCTATTATGACACTATAAATATGGTACAGTTCTTCTTAACCCATGGAGGTGGGCCTAGGGGGGGGGGGGGTGAGCAGTATCCAGCATCGGGTGAAGCTATTGTATCTCCTCCTTGAAGGCCAAGGGGGAATTGCTGTTAAACAACTTGCTACAGGTGTACATCACAGAATTTGCCCAGATACATAACATCCCTATCATGGAAAGATTCCATCCAACCTCCAATTCATCAATGTCTGGATTACATGTACGTATGAACTGAAGGATCCGATGAATGTTCAAATCCATTGTTGATAGTTAACGGAGCACATGCAGTTACTGCCTATGTGTACTTTGAACTTATTCAATTTGACTGAAGCATTTTTGTGAGTTCTCTACAAAAAGAAGCCAGTACTCACTCAAGCATAAAATATTGTCAGTACTCATACATCTGGTAGTTTCATCCAACTGAATATTATATACCTTAACCCATGATTCATAGCAAAATATCATGCAGATATTGTTAAATTATCATTTTGGAGGATATTTTGAAATTGTGTTATTTTTGTTTTAGTTTTTTTGTTTTGTTTGTATTGTTTTGTTTTGTTTTGTTTTTTTGTTGATATGCACTATATCTCGCTTGTCCCTTTGTTTCTAAAGATTACAATTCCCTTGTTTGAACATCGAGATCCATGTTACAAAGCACTCAGAAAGCACTGCAAAGCAGCTAATCATGGTCTCAGTTTGATATACATGTTCATTGATCATGTTTGATTGTATTTTATCACTTAATGGCTAGTTCTCTATTACAAACAAACTTCTATGGAGAGATAAAGCATTATGGACCTTGTTCTCTACCACTGCATTACTTTGACACATACATGTACATGTAGGAAACAACTATCAAAATGAACAAATTGCTTCTTTCTTTTTTTTTCTTGTTAGAAATACAGAGAAACCTATTTAAACACGTAAGGTTCTTCTTAAAATGTAAAATATGGACAGGCATTCCATTGCAAATGCTCAATATACCCTTATTGCCCAAACTTCTTCTATTTTTAGGTGCTTTCCCTTTAATTTTTGACAAATTTTAAGTGACATTTGTTTCCTTTTGTCAGAGTAGGGCATTATAGTTCTTTACACAGTTGTACAGTTCATTATACATGTATATTGGAGGAAAACTGATTATCATCATAGTAAAATATGTTTCGTTCATAGAAAGATATGTGATTGTCTTGGAAGAGCATATTTTGTTAATGTTTATTGCACAGATTTGAACACTAAGTTAGGTGATTTGCTGTAAATCCATCAATGTAAATTCTCCTTGGTTTCAGGAAGAAAAAGTGGTAATAGTAGCTTGTTTTGCTCTAAATATTAATTATTGGTACATCATTTGTTTATCATAGATATTCAACAATAAAGGAACAGAGAATAATCACATCTTTACATTAACAGCAGAAGATACAAAGAAAAAGGAAAAGACGTTAAGAATAGCACAGGACTTGAAGACATTATAGTGATCGATGCAGAGCGGATAAAATGAAAAGTTACAAAGCATTAATATTAACAGGAAGATTGTAGGAGGGATTTGACACCCACAACGAAAATAGTGGGTGGTTGAAGTACGTTCGCAGCTCACATATATTGAGATTTAGAGGACATAATGAAATGCTCTTCACACAAGATAAAAAGACCTGAAGTGTTCTACTATTACAATTTTTTTTCAAGGGGACTTTGCTAATGCGCGCCTACGCATACATGTAGTTGTATCATATCCCAATCATTTTTATTTGATGCTAATGACATTCGTATTTGTGTATTTGTTACAAATTATACAAACAATATGATATTCTTGCTGATTTGTAGGTTGCCCTTTCAAATTCATATCAATCACTCCAGGAAGCCAATTTTGCTACTTTTGGATACTATTCACATGTCATAAATAAAATGAAATAATCAGTCTAAAATATGACAATGCTTTGACATCAAACTAGTAAAAAGTTAGAAAAGTAGAAGACATACCCTAGCCCTAGGAAAAATGTTTTTAAAAAGCATAAATGATGATTAATTATTTTCTGTGGGCTATTTACAGGAGGTAACAAAACACTCAAAATCACAATTTTTCTCATTCCCTTGATGTGAAAATATTTATTATTTTCGAACATTTTTGAAATGCCAATTGCTATTCATGCAGCCTCAGGATTAGATTTTCTAAAGTGTCAATTCATGGCACCTTTAAAATCTTGCAACAACATTCCTTTGGCCGCATACCAAGGTGTCAGTTTCTATTGAGGAAAGCTGGTTGATTTGAATCTTGTAGTTGCAGACTTTACCATTTGTTTGTACAGATAACATCTATCTAAATATTTAGTTAAGAAATTAATAGACTGTAAGGAAATATTATTTCTTAAAGTTTATGATTAACATTATTAGTTTTTGAAAGAAAAGCAAAGCTTTGTGTAGACCTCTTGTAAGCTACATGTATAGTACTGTTATTACAGAACTAATTCATGTATCCTTTTGTTTTAATGTTTATAAAATACTTGTTGCAAATGCAGTCATATTACCATTGATATTTCTTTGGCACAGTCTTCAGGAAAAAAGTTACTGTGCAGAAAAATAGAAATACTTGGACATTGAAGGGTTGCTTTGATATTGCTGTTTAATAACAGATTTTCAGATTTTCCCCATTATCTTTCAAGGTGCAGTTAATCTCCTTCTGAGCTCAACATATATAATGGGAAAATGTATTTTACACCACATATGTTGAGTTCAGGAGGAGACAAGGAGCACCCTAAGAGATAATGGGGAAAATCTGAAAATCTGTGTACAAAACAAATGGAGAGTTGTTCACAAAATCAGCCATTTTGAAGCAATTCTGCCAATTTGAGGATCCCCATAGAAAGTAAAACGTGACTTTTCAAACTTCCATAACTCTCTCATTTCTTAACCAATTTTAATGAAACTTTTTGTAAAGTGCTTCTCTGAATTTTCACTTTCCAATAACATTGATTCTCTCCTTGGGTTTTGGTTTCCTTTAAGCTTTTGGGTCCTGACCCAGTGTGGAACCCTCTGTGGCAGCTCACCAGCTCACCTCTGTCTTCTACCCCTTTCTAGATCTAATATTAAGAGCAGGGTTGTCACCAGGGACTTTTTAGTGACACCTTGCCACGGGGGTTCAGGGGGACAAAAACTAGTCGGTTTTTAGGGCTTATAAGTTATAGTTAAATAGTAAAAATATCATGTATCTACACAGTACACACTGTACCGTAGCTGCAGCATTAAGCATTGTAACTACTGTACTAGTATTTGGTTTACTTTGTACATATACCTGCTGTGAGTGCTGTCAGATTACTCTCTTAAACCACAGTTGCATGTTCGTAGGTCAAAATCGTAGTATTTTTTCTTTGTCAGTGGGGAAATTAGTGCCGGGCGGGCGGGTGTGATATTGCATTGAGTGCCGGTCGGGAATTTCGAGTGGTGGAAGGTTCCGACCGGCGCCGACCACCGTAGTGACAACGCTGATTAAGAGTTTTAAGAACATTGTTAAGTTAGGTGGCCAAATCATACTTCAATTTCTACTTGAATAGTTAATGATATCTGCCATGGGGAAAAGAAAATACAGCAGGACAATTGAAAAATCCTTGAACGTTCCATAATGTACTTTTGTATCTGATCCTGTGTTTGATCCCTTTTAAGTCAATCAAATCCCTGTGCTCAGTATCATCATAGAGACTTTAATCTTCAGCATGTTTGATGTGTGAATAATTTGTAAACAAACCTGTTGACTTTTTGGCAGATGACATGATGTACGATGTACAACCTTAGCTATCTAATCATGAATTCTCTCATCATTTTGCAAGAGAATTCATTATCTGAAAGTTGTAATTTTTTAATCTTATGAGAGGGAGACTGATAAAATGATCTGATATTTTTGCTGATCAATAAAGACTGCTTATTTGGGGCCTGATGTTCAAGTTTTGGAATAATATTTTGTGTTGTTTCTATGCGGAGGAGGTATGTAAGTATGTTGTCAGCTTCGTTTTATGGACATTTTTTTTTTTTTTTTTTTGCAGAGTCCAGAGAGAGGTGTCTGTGTATAATATATACATGTCCTTTTTGGTCTGACAGTAAAATAGAATGATGCAAAATAAGTTCAGATAGAATTAATACTGAATTTCTCATCTAAATATACTGTCTAAGCATCAGATACTGAGTATTGATATATCTAGATATTTTGAATCATAGTTTTACTACGTGAAACACCCTTTCACCAGTACTCCAATATCTCTTTACTTGATATCAAGTTCATTTTGTATTGATTTTACTAGTATACTTTTGATTTTGTTATTTCTTGTTCATGGATTGTTAATTCTTTGCCTCAGTCTTTGCCTTGAGAAATCATATTTTGACCCATTTACTACTGAATGAGCTCATTCCCATATACTTAATACAGTAACCACCCATTCAAGTATTAAAAGAGATATTGGAGTACTGGTGATCAAGGGTGTTTCACGTAGTAAAACTATGATTCAAAGTATCTAGATATATCAATATTCAGTATCTGATGCTTAGACGGTATATTAACTCATATATCACCAGTAGAGAGTCCATTTAGATGAGAAATTCAGTATTAATTTCTACATGCCCCTTGTGCACTCCACAGAGTGGATTTGGCACTATACAAGTTACATGTATTATTATTATTATTTTTATTATTGACTGTGACAAAATAATGGATAGTTTTTTAATAAAAATTTTGTCGTAAGAAGAACCAATCCTCACATAGGCCGTGTACAATACTATGCAAGCTCTAAAAAATCCCTTTCCAGGAAATACAAACCAAGAAAAAACAAACTGGGGAATTTTAGCGAAACTTCCAATACTCCAGTATATCTTTAAATTGTAAGGAATGAGTACATATTTTGCAAAATTAGACTTCTGTATTAGACCAGTGCAAAGACTTTCAGAAATATACATGTACAGTATGTAAGATACTGCCTTTAAGAAATAAGGACATATATCTTCATTTGGTTTTGATATTAGCCCTGCATGACCTCTATTCGCCTCAACTTGCACAGCTTTGGGCACTGTCCCCTGTTTCTAAGCTCCAGCCTCCGATGTTCGTGACTTCATAACAATGGGCCATGCAGACAAACCAGAGGGTCTGTAACTTCTTAGAAATCAAAATGACAATGCCAGGCTGGTATGGGGTGGTTTCTATTGTGATCATGGGTACTATGAATAGGTTCCAGTCATGCATGCATATTTTGACTTAGAACTGCAGTATCCTGACTGTATAAGTCTGTTATTAAGTCAGTGTAGTAGAGATCCTGTATGCCACATGTACACTCAGTGCTTGGAATATATCAGGGAATATGTGCCACAATAATGTTGGAGTGTTTATATACTAGTCAGCTGCTACATTTCACAGGTAAAAAGTTCTTAAAGTACATGTTGGCTTAATAACCTTTGATATATATTTTATGATCATGTGCTAGAGTTTGTTTTCAATGTCAGATTGCTTGGACGGTTAGTTGCATGATGTACAGTGTATAACATTGCACCTGTACGTGTAGGTAAAGAAGTTCTCAAGTTAAGCCCAACACAATGTTTGTAGTACATGTACCTTTGATGTTATGATTGTGTTCAGTAATTAATTTTCAATGTCAGAGTTCTTGGACAGTTACATGTAGCTACAACACTGCATGTGTAAAAAGTTCTTAAACTAAGCCTAATGTGTTTATGTTGACAGTTTCATATATATCTACAACTTTGCACCTAGGTAAAAAGTTCTACAGTAGACCAGGGAGGTGTCTCTTCCACCTCCCTGAGTAGACCTAATCAGTGGTTTGTATTCTACTGAACTTTAAACCTGACGTTGCTTTTAAGCTCGGTCTAAAATCATCTTTAACAACGGAAGTTAGACCAAGGTCTAAGTTTTCCTCTGTTTAACATGACATCAGGTTTAAATGAATTAGTAGAATGTACAAGCCAATATGTTATACCTTTGATATCGTCTTTTTGGAGCCAGAAATGTGTTAACTCTGCACAAATTTATGTATTTATTCATTTATTTATTTCTGATATGTAGACAGGGTTGACTGTTACAATAATAAACAAAAGTAAAAAAAACAAAAACACGACAAATCATGAATATAAACTCATAACAGCAACAAAAAATAAATGAGAACATCTCTAAAGATACGTGTATACATACAAAGTATTTGGTTTCCTCGTAATGCATGTTTTGTTTGTTTCGTTTTGTTTATGTTCAAGAAAATGTTTTTGCATATATAATATATCATTATAGTAAAGACAGTAATTAGTTTTAAAATCCAATGAGAAGTAACTACATGTATTAGCATATCTTTAGGTATGCATTAGACTTTTAAAAATGGCATCATATACTTTTGAGAGTTCATAAATAAAGAATAGAAACTACGTAGGCTCACTTAAGAAAGACATTAGGGATACCAAATTTGTTATACAGTGTACATACATGTACATGTACAGTGAAACCTGTCTATAAAGACCACTCAAGGGAGACAAGAAGAGCGGTCTTTATGAGCAGGTGGTCTTTATGGACAGGTTCCGTTAATACATGTTTCTATGAGAAACGTTGTTCAAGGGAAACGAAAATTGCAGTCTTTATCTAGACAGGTGGTCTTTCTATACAGGTGGTTGCTAAAGCAGGTTTGACTGTATTTACAAAAGTTACTACAGGATAGTAAATTACTGGATAATATACACAAATATTGCATGTAATCTAGTATTGCAATTGCATACACTCTTCTATAACAGTAAAAAGACAAATATATTTATAACTAATAATGAATTATATGAAATTGTTCTTTCAGTTTGTAAAGCATTATCTTGTCCTAAATTCGGGGGCTAAGAAACGGACAATCAAATATGTTGTGCAAAGCAGGACAATAAAAAATGACATATCCCTGACAAAGTCCAAAAATAAAAAGCATCAAGTGAAATTTTCCTAGCAACAAGGATGTATATGAATACCACATTTTATCATTTTGTTCTGCAAGCGCATCATTAACCAATCGTTTGATTTTTACAAGAAGAAATGTGCTGGAAAGCTAAAATGACATATCCCTGACAAAGTCCAAAAATAAAAAGCATCAAGTGAAATTTTCCTAGCAACAAGGATGTATATGAATACCACATTTTATCATTTTGTTCTGCAAGCGCATCATTAACCAATCGTTTGATTTTTACAAGAGAAATGTGCTGGAAAGCTAAAAGGAATTCAAGTGAAACTTTAGTTAAGACACTAAAAAAAATTCCTCTTGTCATTTCATCTTATTGGGAATCGATATTGCAAGATTGTTTGATGATGGGACTTAACGCCCTTGACCAGGCACCACAAAACCGCCAAAAAGTCAAAAGATATGAATTATTCATTGAGGCCTGATTCTGAAAGAGGAGATTCTCAGCTTTAAAATGATATATAGCACATTAGCATTGGATGTTCCTAACCCAATATGCAAAGAGTAGAAAGCCCAGTCCCACAGAATGTGCTTTTGAGAAATAAGGGTTTAAAGTTTGCAGTCTATTGAAGCACTCTGACTTGCGAGGTATTGTGCAAAGGTGACCAAAGGAGGATTAGATCTTGATAGAAATTTTTATGAAGGGATTATCAAATTGTCCAAAAACTTGGCATACCAATTAAGCACATCCAGCTTATCATAATGGGTAAGTTTCAATGCAAGAATTTACTCTGTTTTAAAGTTATGGGAGATCTAAATGAGACAAGTATTCAGGTTGTGAAAAGAAAACTAATACAACAAAATCCAGAGAAGACAAACATGGGTCTATTAAAAACTGTAAAAATTACCACTTTTAAATTGTTTGGTACCTCTAAATTTTTCAGTTAATGAGGAAAAAGTATACTCTTTCAGGAAATACAAAAAAAAAACCTTTATTGAGCTGTAACTGAAAATCACACAGTGCGACTTTTTGGTGGTTTTGTGGTGCCTGGTCACATATTTATGATCACGTGGAAGAATTAATGCTGAGTGGCAGACTGGTTTGATAGTTATTGCACTGATAAAATTTTGTAAAGTAACCCCCTGTTCAGACACAAAACGTTTATACCGAAACTCGATAAAGAAATGTCGTATAAAATTTCATCTTATAGCCTACGGACCGTTCAGACACATATCTCGACCGACTAGAAAAACATTGTATAGATGCGCAGTTTTCCACTGCGCATGTTGTTTTGGTCGCCGCCAGTCGCCGCCCCCTGGTAAGGACACCTTTTGCGCGCTCACGTTAAGCCCCGCCCAGTTATACCGTTCTATGGTCGCCATACGTTCAGACACACACGGAAAGGTGATTCGTTATCGAGTTCTAGTTCGAAACGATGCTCTGACCCCAGTTTCGTTATACGACTTTTCGTTAGCGTTCAGACACATAAATCCACAAAAATTCATCGTACGTATAGCTATACCGTTTTGGTATAAATTTTTTGCGTCTGAACACCATGTAAGTGTGCTTGTGCCTTTGTATTTCTGATCATGTACAAGAATCTCTACTATAGTTTCAAGGAGGTACTAGCTTGCCTAGTACCTTCTTTATACTTTTAATGGTTGAGTGTTTATACAGGTAGCTACACGTGTACATGTACATGTCAATTACACACATAAAAAAGTTTTTAAGTATATGTGGGAACAGTGGGATAGTTAGGATTGTATGCAACCTGTACATTCTTGTAATGCGCAGAAGTACATGAATACTTCACTACATGACTGTCAGGACATGGCAAGTAGAAGAAAAAGATAATAAACAAGGAAAAGAAAAAAAAGTCAAGATACAGAAAAGGGCCCTGTTTCATGAAACAATTTACAATAACTGTTATAAGCTACTGAAATCCTTGCATCTGATTGGCTGAGAGCAAATTTGTCGGTAAAAATCCCTGACAAGACACTTGATGAAACGCCCCCCAGAGGTTGTAGGACACATGCTCCTGTAACTATTGCTCCGTAGTCAATTACCTTCACTTGCTGAAGTCTTCATTTTAACCATGGACCAAGCACTTTACGTAACCTCCTTCCTATAACCCTAATTATAATAATATTCCATTCTTCTTCTATAGCACATAAAAAGCTGCATATTCACATTATGATGTAACGTCTATGCGCTTCCAAAGGACTGTGGATATTATTTCCCTGGCTTTAGCTCCGGCAACCATAGCACTCGGTGCATTCAAGTAATAAATCCTGCCAGGTACCCACTTACTGCACTTGGGTAGAATGTGGCAAATTGGATTAATGTCATGCCAAAGGACGTTAGTGCCATGATAGGGAATCAAACCCCATACCTTGTGATCTGCGGTCCATGACTTATCTGCTACACCCCAAACCTATCAATACCAAACAGCAGCCTAACCTGTACACTCTATCTTTGATTATGAAATACAGCTCAGAGCAGTTGTACTGGAGCATAAGTGGGAACACCGTCCAGGACCAAGCCAGCATTAAAGGGAGCCTCATCCTTTCAGAATGTCTGCTAAGTGTTTCCTCATTGTTTACACATGATGAGATATCTTCTGAACACAGTGTGCCTGACAGTGCGTTGATAGAGCCTCTTCTAGAGTCTGGATTCAGGACCAAAGCCAGCATGGGACATAGACCTATCCCTTCAAAACATCATGATGTTCCCTCAAACCTTTCCTTATTCTTTATACAGGATGAGATATCTTCTGATGAAGATGTGCCTGACAATGAGTCGATAGAACCTCTTCTGGAGTCTGGTTACAGGACAGAAGCCAGCATCGGTCGCAGCCCCATCCCTTCAAAACATCACCTGTTCCCTCACCCTTACCCCATCTCTAAAGTCATAGGTAAGTATTGGAAATGGCTTTATCCAAATCAAGCCATATCTCAACAGTCTTAGATAGTGTACAGCAGTATAGGTTAATCAGATTGCTTTTTATCCAAGATGTTAATGATCATATGCAGTGAAAGAGACGAGTTCCTTTAATTTAGAAATTACATTCCTGCATACAAGGGAACTGCATAATAGGATTAACAAGATCGTGGGGCATCTTGTTCATTGATTGTAAACTTCTAAACGGTACATGTACCTATCAAATTCTTTCTCATGTTTTCTACAACTCTCAGATGCCTTAGCTTTGGATGTCTTCCCTCAATCATTCCATCCTGCTCCTAGTCCAGACAGAGCAACTTTCCTCTCCAGTACAAGCACACTCCTGCCTCTCTGTCCTCGCTGTGGCTATCACTTGACCCCACCTCAGCACCAGGTCCTCTCATCCACAGAAATCCTCTACCCGAAGCTCTTTGGTGCCTTTGATCCCATCAGTCTGCTCTCAGGGGATGCTACAAGTACAACAAATCTCTCGGACAACCTAGACGAGTTGTTTAAGAATGAAGCAGTGAAGTCCTTACTCCAAGTCCAGGAGTGTGGCACGCAGACTGAAACAGTTGAAGAACTCCAGAAAGAATCATCTATACTCGTTCAGGAGAGGACATCATGCCATGCTTGTGTGCAGACTGGCTTTGAAGTTCGTATTCACAAATTAGCTGGAACACAGACTGATGAGAATGCTGATCGCTTTTTGAACAGGTGCTCAAAGGCCACTGGTGAGTCTACATATCAAGGACTGAACACATGCAGCAAGGGTGTGTCGGCCAGTGTCGTGCTGACAGAAGCTCAGTCACAAACGGACAATGCAGAATTGCCTGATGAGAAGCGCGATATTTCACTTATAGACATTGATGTTGATGTGATTCCAGAGAAGGTATCTCTGAAAGAGCACTCGTCATCGCAGACGGATCCGAGTCCTAATGAAACATCGGTTGCTGTGAATAGCATTGCAACGCAAACCTTGCCAAATCCTAACCCAGCTACCTCAGAATCTTCTTTCAACTTTGATCTAACTATCCCTGTACCTTCTCAAGATCATCCAGCCCTCGTCAAGACCTCTTCTAGCTCATCCTCCTCAGTATCATCCATTTATCTAGCGCCCTCTAGCTTGCCACCACACCTTATCGCGGAAGATTGGGATTCTGATATCAGTGCCGACTCGCCCTTATTTGTCAGTGCACGCTCTTCACCTCTTGTCTTTGGCAAGCAAGAAGGAGACTCATCCAAGGCCGTTGAGACGCTGAGTTTCAAACCAATTGCTGCAAGCAGGTATGACTTATCAGAGCATATGAATCAGTTGATTGCTTTGCATTTCTTCCCTTTCATACTGTACTTCGTTAAGCAATTAGAGATTGATTTGAAAATGTAATCCATGGGAAGCGACTTCAGCTCACCTAAAAATTGACCTGCACAAAATTTCTATACACTGTACCTTTATTATATGTCGCATTAGGAGTAAAATGAGAAGTTTCATCGTAGGGCATCAGTTCATATGCTCAGTTCAGATGAATTACTGCCCAAGTTTATTCAGTCCAACATTAGGTGCCGATATTTAAGAAACCAGATGCGCTATTACAGTCACACTTTTAATCATTAAGTGTCTATCAATGAACAGTCCATTGTTGTGGGAATTGTGTAACAATGTTTGTAGACTTTTGCATTTTTTAGATTAATCTTTCATGTTCCTTATTTTTTACTGAAAACTACTGTTGTCAGTGGCAATGATTATTTCTGAACAAATCGACAAGTATGTCGGAAGAATAAGTTTATTCATAGCAATGAACTTTGGGGGCCACTATGTAATTTATCATCCTGCATGCCTTTCTCTCTTTGTCTTGCCAGAGAAAAGATGGAACAGTCTGTTCCTGTCTGTCTAGATGAAAACTCCAATAAAGACATAGCAAGACATAAGCCCAGTATAGACAGGTAAGTACAGTTGATTTCCTGTATAGAAAGACCACCTGTCTATAAAGACCACAATCTTTGTTTCCCTTGAACAGTGTTTCTCATCGAAACATGTATTAAAGGAACCTGTACATAAAGGCCACCTGCTCATGAAGACCACTTTTCTTGTCTCCCTTGAGCGGTCTTCATAGCGGTCTTCATAGACTAGAATAGATAGAATTGATTGGAAATCAAAATACAGTTAACCTTTCATAACTCGAAGTCGCATAAGTCGAACTTTCCTTAAGTCAAATCAATTTTTTTGACCAAACTATTCAAAACGTGTCATTTACATTTCGTTAATCAAATTTTGCATAAGTCAAACTATTTTTTGTGGTCCCAGCAGATTCGACTTATGAAAAGTTAACTGTACACACTTTTTGCTCTAAAGCTGATGCATATGATATAATTGAAGTGTAACTTGCATTTTCCTCTTTGTAGATGCCATCCAGAATCATCTTGGGCTTAGTGATCAAAGGAGTAAAAGATACTAAAAATGACATCTTCTTATGCTTTCAAAAATTTAATATCAGTAATTGTAAGCATATCGCACTGTTCTCTGGGTATTGAGAGGCATGCAAGAGTCTTTTATGATTAAAAAAGATTCATTCTACATGTATTTAAAGCTACATGTGTAGGTACACGTGGAATCTCATTAAGTTTGTCTTTGTTTGTTTGTTTGTTTTTAAAGATATGACTAAAAAGGGTAATAATTGCAGACAGAGCAACACCGGATGAAAGCCTCTTTTCCAGATTAAGTCAATTTTAATCGACCTTGGTTCATTCTTTAGATCAGCTGCATGTATACGTTTATAAATCTTCCTGCATGTTGTACTGTTATTATTATCACCCTCCAATGCTAGCACATCATGCAAAATCTCCCTATTAAGTCAGTTGTTACCACAAGCCTAAAAGCCTCATTCACAGACATGCTATAAACCGCTTTAAAAGATGAAAAGCCTTTTCTCAGATTTAGGCAATTTTGATCAACCTTGGTCCACTTTATACTTATAGATCAGCTGCAAGCATATAAATCTTCATATGTGTTGAACTGTTATTATCATCACCTTCCAATGCTATCACTGAATACCGACACTCAATGCCAAGGATTTCACACCAGTCAAAATCTTTTAAAAGTGTGGGTCAAACCTCTCCAATAACGATAATGATAACAAGATTTTGAATTAAAGGTACACCCTAGAGCTGCCCTACTAGAAACACACACAAGCATACTCATACGTACACACAACATAGTATACCTTTAATTGAAAAACTTGTTGTCTTGTAGTTACTGGCGAGGTCTGATCAGCCTTTAACCCTTTCATGACAGGAATTATTCAAGGGCTAATTTGATCTCATTTTGTTCTTCAAATTGGCAACAATAATATTTTTCCTTTAGTTCTTCATGGTTCTAATAAGGTGTAATGTCTTTGAAAACATAGTATATGTTTAGCTACTTTGAAAGTTGAAATTTAGTTTGAAATTTAAGGATTTTAAAGATTATTCTCTTTTTTTAAATTCCTGGCATCAAACGCAATATGGTCACGTAACAAAAATGGACACAGTGTCTGCAGTAATTTGTGCTCTTCTTCTCATGCATCAGGTATATTTTTTAGGGCTTTGAATCAAAAGTTATTGAGCCAAACTACAAAATTTGGTCAATTGTCTCGAAAGGTTTAAATGGTTTGTGTTAATGCCCTTTTTGCTCTGAGCTGGAGAGATAATCCTTTTTACACTGCTTTCTATAGAGCTAGAATTTAGGTAAGATTACAATGCTTTTGTAAGTCTGCATTGTAATCCATTGGTCTTCTATTGTTGATTATGACAAAAGAATTCTCTATGGCAGCCTATCCTACATGTACTACAAATGGATACAGGAAACATTTTATTAGTCAGGTTCACACGGAGGCAGCTAAACTTGAAGTTTCGCTTTTAGTTTCTAAACTTTATCTTGTAGTTTCAGACCGTATGAGCAGACTCGTACAAGGTAGTTTCGAAACTTCAAGTTTACTTTTAGTTCCAGAACTAAAAGTGAGGTTGTAGTTTCCGCCGAAACCACGAGCAGTGGGGGTCCTCCCTCGTACATTAATTATGGACCATGTGGATAGAATAAACTTTAAGTTTAGCAAACTTGTTGTTAACGATGACCTCTCTGCTCATGTTAAACTATGATCGCTTGACTTGTAATCTCAGAACAATAAGTATTGTTGTTTTGGGCACATGTGAACCCTTGTCGTTGTTAGTGAGTCGTTGTTTCGTTAACTCAAAGTTTCAAAACCACACGTCTCTTGTGAATGTAGCTATTGTGACTTTTCTGGGGGGGGTGGGGTTGCAAGAGAAGAAATACATGTACATTGAAACAAAATGATTTTCAGTAAATTAAAAGTTGGAGATTAAAATTTAAAGTGACATGATGCTACATCACTCTTAGGTGCATTGGGCAGCAAGATGGACATTTGGAAATTGGAAACAATCATTCAGTGAAATTTTGCCTTCAGAATGAAATTCTTTGTAAATTTGTATACCATGATTTGTTTATTTGTGGTTGCAAAGTGGATATTGAAACTAAATGTAGGTAAAAAAAATACTTCTCACGGACTATTGAAATAAACAGTTATCCTCAATGACTCATTCCCTTCAGTGCCAGAGGAAGTTTCCACCTCCTAAATTGTGATGCTCTGTAGTTTGTGTACAAAGAAAAGTTATCTAACCTTCTGGACATTAATATGTCTTCAGGATTTGTCAACTTAGATTTAATATGGAACAATAAATCTATCAAGAATCTATCAGTGCTCTGTAAGAGAAAACTTGTATCACAAATTGTATTTGTATATCTCAGCAAGCGAGCAAGAATAATTAAAGCAAAGAAGATGTTCAAAAGTTGTAATGTAGTTTCTTTCTCTTGACTACCAACAAAAATATTCACTGTTGACAGTATAGCCATATGTGATAATGCTGAAACTCATCAGAGTTATAATAGTAATGGAGCCACAGCACATTTATTCAAGCAAAAATCTATCAATAATGTAGACAGGGTTTCTTCTTTGGCATTGATTGGCCAAGTAAATTCAGCACCAATTCTTAACCCCTACCATGCCATGGGCAGCAAATCCCTCCCTAAAATTTGAGTGTCGAACATTTTGTTTAGGCACAGAATGGCTTGAAATTATTCCTCATACAGAAACCTGTGCCTTCAATATAATGTTTATTCCTATGCAATATAGCTTTTCCCAGTTTGCTCAAGAAAAAATTCATTGAAAGTTAATATTTCAATTCTTGAAAGTTCATTTTTGACAGTTGCTCAAAAATCTGGTGGCATGGAAGGGGTTTAAGAGCAACTGCTTTCTCATGATATTGGAATGCAATCAAGTCAAGGATTTCTCCTTGGTTGTTTTTGCATTGAGCAAAGAGATTTGCCACGATTGTTTTCATGGTTGAAAGCACTTTATTTACGATTGTGTTTTGTACTGGTGGTTTTAGTAATATTGCTATTGGTGTGTTGATGAATGCTGTATGCTGTTGGTGGATGCGTAGATCTGTGTATTTATGGTATGTTATTATTAATTGCTTATGCATTTTTTGAAAATCATTATTATTGAATTTATTGTCATGAAGTTCATATTCTGTATTAGAGATAGTTTTTAATAATAGTGTTTTGATTGCTTAACTGACAATAATGTTTAATGTATTGTACATTTATTTGATAACATGTTTCATACACATATTATACATGTACAGTACTTGTTTTTACTTACATGTACAATGTATATATGCTGAGTTGATTGTCCATACACAATTAGTTATGACACCCAAAGATCATAAGAATATACATGTATACATGTATATGTTAATAATGGTGAAATATACATGTATATTATTGGCAGAAACAACATATTGTAAGTGTACATGTACATTAAAGGGAAATCCAACCTTGATAGCAAGTTGCTTTGAAAGAAAGAGGAAAAATCAGAGAAGCAGATTGGTGAAAGTTTGAACGAAATCGGACAAGCAATAAGAAAGTTATGAATTTTTGAAAGTTGTAATCACTATACATATGGGAATTTCAAATTGGCCGAATAGTTAATGTCACTGTGATGGAGCTGTGGACAACTCCCCCATTCGCTCTAACACACAAGATGACTAAAATGTCACTTTTTTCAAAATGTATTACTCAGTAGGATCTTTTTCTTTCATGAGGACCTATAACAATATGCTATCTCCAATATATTTTGACTACTACCCCGAGGGTAAAAGCGCCTTGAAGAAAACCGCAAATTAATGATATTTTTGTGTACGACAAATGGGAGAGTTGTCCACAAAAATGTCACAATTGAATCACCAAATTGCCAATTTGAGATTCGCATAGATGTAGTGATCTCATTTTTCAAATATCCATAACTTTCTTATTCCTTGTCCGATTTCTTTCAAACTTTCACCATCCTGTTTTTCTTATTATTCTGCTTTCCCACAAACCATTTCATTACCAAGGTTGGATTGCCCTTTAATTCAGTTATCATTTTTATTATTACCATTCTGTAAATTTTGATCTGTATTTCTTTGTACTGAATTTCCTGTGTGTTTTGTCCTCAGAGAAACGGTGCTAAACCCAGAGAAATCCACCATGAGACAAAGACGATTACTTGAAAGAGAGAGGAAATACTCAGGGGTTATACAAGGTATGTCTGCAAAGTCTAACCCACTGTGGAGTAACTTTTCATTCAGAAATGTGGATAGAAACAAAACAAACAAACCTACATGTACATGCTCTTGTCTGATGTATAAACAAATATAACATCCCTCAACTGGGCATGAATTCAACAAATCAATAAATGAATAGAAAAATATACATGTTTTATAAATCAGAGTATATTTTGGAAAAACTCTCACATTTGTTTCAGTAAAAGTCAAAGCCTGAGCTTCCCTAAAAACAGTATGATTTACCTTGCACTATTATACTTACCGGTACTTTTTTTTAAAAAGTGATTTGCCTATTAGCAGTGAATATCGGTACAGCCCTCATGAAAAATATGAGTGGTTTGCCCTTTAAAAGATTATTTTTTCACCCTGTGTTATAATGTCAATACCTAACCCTTTTCATTGTGAAATCCCTTCTTCCAATAGGTCGATTGATCATGTTTATTAATGTTTTTATAAGTTCTCAATCCTGTGTACATTAGCTGATTACATGTACATGTACATGTATTTCTTATTTCAATGTCTTTTTTGCAACTGGTAGTGATGATATTGTATCCAAATGGTACAACAGAGATCAACATACATACTATAGGCCTACATACTTGTACATGTCACTTTCAAACCAAGCTCTCATTGAGAAACCAATTAATGCATCTAACTATCTTTTAACCCTTTTCAAGACAATTGACCACATTTTGTAGTTTGTCTCAATAACTTTTGATTCAGAGCTCTAAAAAATATACCAGATGCATGAGTAGAAAGAGCAAAAATTTCCTCACACTCTACACATGTATGTCCATTTTTGTCGCATGACCATATTGCGTTTGATGCCTGAAATTTTACATTGTACAAATGAGAATAAGCTTTAAAATCCTTAAATTGGCAACACATTGAGAGGTTCAAAATCATTGTTTTTTTATCAAAATTGGCAATTTTTTCAACTTTTCGACAAAATTCCTAACCATGAATATTGTTTTCGAAGACATTACACCTTATTAGAAACATGTAGCACTAAAAGGAAAATATTATTGTTGCAAATTTGAAGAAAGAAATGTGATAAATTTAGCCTTTGAATAATTCCTGTCATGAAAGGGTTAATGCCTCTTTTTTTTTTACAGCATCTAACGGTGAAATGGTAGACCTTACTACAGCAGAGATCAATGTATCGTCAATATCACCTTCAGATCAGGCTTTTAATGAGAAACTACTCTCCGAGTCCAGACAGATCACTGAGAAGTTTGAGAACAGGAGAGGGAGACGTTTTTCTCCTGTCAAAAAAGAAGGTATGTGTTTCGTTCTTTACAATGAATCTTTCAGTTCTTTCTGTATTTCTACACCTGTGGTTAGTGTTGTATTGTGTATACTCATGCATATCCGACGCAGGCTTCTGCTTGAAGGGATTTACAACATTTTCTGCATTACCATGCCCTTATGTTACTTTCTACATTATATTGTTTGAATATTTTGTAAAATGTGAAGAAAAAATTTAATTGAAGGAAATAACTGTTACTTGAAATGAAAAACAAAATGAAATGTTGGAATTTATGAGTGTCAAAGAACAGTGATACTTATCAATGTGAATATTCACCTTTCTAAGACAGTAATTCAAGAAATTTGGCTGTTAACGCTTTCGTGACAATTGCCCACATACATGTATTGTGGTTCGGCTCAATAACTTTTTGTCCATAGCCCTGAAAATATACCAGATGCATGAGCAGAGAGAGGAAATATTTCTACACACACTAAGTTCATTTTTATTCCGTTACCGTGAAACACTGTTGCCA
Organism: Heliocidaris tuberculata; assembly: GCA_025618425.1. Classification (NCBI taxonomy): domain Eukaryota; kingdom Metazoa; phylum Echinodermata; class Echinoidea; order Camarodonta; family Echinometridae; genus Heliocidaris; species Heliocidaris tuberculata. The sequence continues at coordinate 28,899,579 of CM046852.1, read as the reverse complement.
TTTTGGAGAAGAAAAGGTCATCAATTGAACCCTTAGATATTTCCTGTCTTCAATTTTGATTAGTGACACTCACTTTGGTTTTTTCCAGCAGGTAATGTAGTATCCGATGACTCTAGTCCCGACTCCTCCCCTGAACCCATCAAGGATGATATGAGTCCAAGACTTATCACTCAGGAAGAGAGAGTAGGAGCAGAGGTAGGTCTAGCAACATTGCAGGGTACATGTAGTTACAGTGACAGTGTATCCACACTAACTGATCCCTATCCCTACCTACCAGTGGCACAAATCCATTTTGAAATTTGGGAGGGACATTCGCCTCCAAAATTCTCTGACAAGCAAAAACAAACAAAGGTTATTCAGAAAGGTGGGGGGACATTCGCCTATTTTCAAAAAGGTGTGGGGGGGGGGGACATGTCCCCCTGTCCCCCCTGGATTTGCGCCCATGCTAGCTACCACCCTGGCCGAAACACTATAAAGTTACATCAATCTTAGCCTAACCTCATACATGTACTCATTGCAACCCTAATCTAACCTTTGCGGAAAGTAATTATCAGATATTCAAATCAAAGCTCAATCCTGCAATGTGCGTAATGATTTGGAACTGGATCCACCCTTCAGGAAAGCTTTAAATCCCTTTTTTCCCCCTTACCTACATGTAGTCAGAAGTCTTCATGAATATATTGTTTTCCTTGATATTGGACAGTACAGTTAGAGGTAGCATTAATTTGTGGTAGCAAAACTCATCTGTATCAAAAGATGTATACGCTAAATATTTTTGCTTCCTGAAATGAATGTTGACCCTGAATATATTTTATGTTTTTTTCCTAGGGTGACTCTGATCCTGAAGAAGAGAAAGCTAAGAGCAGAAAGGTTTCTGATGAGTTTGACATCAAGGCTGATATCATGAAAGCTATAGGACCTATCAAAACAGATGGTACTCCTAAATCAGCTTTATCGAGCTCAAAAATTAGACAGGTCAGTTTCTCATTCTCTTCATTTTGCTCGAGAACAATGGATTGTTTTGGTTCAACTGGTCTTTGGGAAGTGATATATGATTGTTTAAGTGGCCCAAACATATTGAGCAATGTGTGTAGCGCTTTGTAACTACTGGGGAAAAGGTGCTATATCAAATAGCTTTTGGATTGGATTGTGTCATTTTAACTGTACAAGCCTAGTCAGACATAATGCCATACATGTATTTTAGCATGAAACGATATTCTAATCACAAAGCTGTAACGCCTACCCTTTTGCTTCATGTTTGTTCTTTGTCAGTGCAAGTCAGAAAAAGGGCACACTTTTTAAAATGCCAGTTGGAAGATGGTATTGTACATGTATATATGAAATAATTTGATGTACACCCGAATTGTCTCTCTTCCCACTTCTTTTGGTACCGTATCTGTTGGGCAACAGTTTACTGCAGAGAGGTCATTTTAGATGATGATGTCAAAACCCTCTTGCGCCAACTCATGGTCTTTCCTGATCTTGGAATTGATGGCATAACCATCTTAGCTGTGACGTTGTAAGATTACATAAATGTCAAATGAAATACAATGTATTTCCCATGTGACTTTCCGGAAAAGAAAGCCAAGGCATGCCTTTTGTCACATATTTGTTCCTCATCATACTCCTCGTTTGACATGCAGGAAGAAGAAGTCAAGCGACCAATCTTCAGACTTCTCATGCTCGCCATATTCCAATAAACAAGTTATGAAGCTGACCCTCTCTTTACACATTTTTTCTTTATATTCCCAATTTGTTTTGCAGGAAAAGAAAGCCAAGAAACCAATATTCAAACTGCCCATGCCTGAACTGTCCGAAGAAACGTGTGAAGACACCCCCTCTTCCTCTTGCACTCTCCCCAACGGCGGCCTGGACACTGTCTCTGAATCTAGCACAGATACATGCAAGGTGGAGGTCCCATCGGAATGTTCCATTAAACAAGAAGGGGAGATCAAGTGGGAAGGAGGAGAAGGAGAGGGCAAGCAGAGAAAGAGCTCCATTCTGTCGGACACCTTACTCAAAGCTCTCGGTCTGAAGAAAGGAGAAGGAGAGTAAGTCTGTCTTTCATATCTTCTCATATGATGGTAAAATGCTTCACATAACTCCACTGGCAAGACTGCAAGGGCATCAGATCACATTTTCACCTGAATTCCCTTATTTATATGTGATCATGATTATGAGTGTCCTGTAAAACAGATGTTTAATGGGATTTCTTTGTTATGTTTTTTTTTTATTTTGAGATGGATAGACTATTAAATTTGATTAAAGATGCAATTTTAGTCTACTCAGCTACACTTCATTGAAACGAACACCTGCATCTTTCACCTCATACCATCTTAGTACCTTTACTCTTGTGATCTGCTCGCTACTTCAAAGCTTAGCTTAAGACATACATGTACCTATTCAAACAGCCACTACTGCAGTTTTTTCTTATTGAATCATGGACCGCATATTCAGTATTTTTTCAGTCTCATCAGCACCTTTGATTAATAGGCAACTAGAAATTTCTAAATTGGATTGGATCTCGCTCATAACCATTAGATATCATTTACTATTATTTTGTGTTTGTTTTCTCAGTAAAAAGGTCGTGTTAACAGAGCAGGAGGTAGAAGAGAAGTACAACTTATTATTTGTTGCCGATTTATGCTATTGAGCCCTCAGTTGCATATTTCATCTCATGAAATAATTTTACTACTGCACTCACAGCCATTAGATATCTTTTACTATTATTTTGCATTTGTTTTCTCAGTAAAAAGGCCGTGTTAACAGAGCAGGAGGTAGAAGAGAAGTACAACTCATTAACGTTTGCCTTCAAGACGGATCGTCTGACGCTAGACCAGAGATATAAACTACAGCAACATCAGAGGAATGTTATAGAGAAGAATCTACAAGATGAGATAAGGGATCATGCTGGTGTTGTTCAGGTGAAAAACCTCTTTATTCATTCCCTCATATTTCAAGTTCCAAAGCCTCAACATTTTTTTTTGTTGAAATGCTCTATTTAAAGGTCATGTAAAATTTTGGTAAGCCCTCAAAAACTGTTCGTCAGATTTCTTCAGTTTTTGCTGATAAATAGCAAGATACTAGCAATACTAAGACGCTGTGAAGATTTCGCCTCCTGAAGTTTAATATTAAACAAACAAGAGGCAAAAACTAATTTATGTGCCGGGACAGGCACATAAAATCCCAACAAAGGCAGCATGTGCTATACACTGTAAACACACGTGTAAAACCAATGATGAGTAGCTACACACAGCACACACGCTGTCTCTATGCGAAGCCCCAAGATTGCTGCATGGGGAGCCGTCGGGGTGGAAGGGTCCTAGCATAATGGCAGTGATCAAGCATTCCTTACAGATATTTACACTGAAATTCACCAGAAATCATAGATGGAATACCAAATGATCTCTTACAGACATCTTTTGATACAAGGAGAACAACATGAGACTATATTTAACATGTTTCTTTCCAATTTCCTTTTTGCTGCCAATACTGTACATGAGCTTTGAAACTAAAAAATTGAATATATGTTGATTTTGAGTGTTTGCCCTCAGACCCATGTCACTGTTCATGTCATCTGAAAATATACATGTATCTCTACCATTGTACTTCATCTGTTGATAGACTATGGGACAGCACCTTGTATCCTTTGGTAAAGGCACTATAGAAATCCTATGATTGTTGTTGCAGTCAATGTTTTTGTTGTTATTTTATGTTCATATTGTGTTTTTTATTTGTTTGTTGTTTTGAATATGATATAGTCTCTGGAACGACGATGTGCAGAAGATGAGATAGCGAGAACAGACATCAATAGACTCAAGCAACATATTGATGTGATACAGTATGCCCTGTTCAAGCTTGCCAGCAAAGCAGAGGGATTTGGTGCAGTACAACAGGTACATATTTATCTTGCATCTACATGTATCAACCTTTGCATAATATTAATTAAAACCATTTCTCCTGTTTCTATATTGTTATCGTGATTACCATAACTCTTCCTCATGAGTATCTCATCATTACCGTCATTCATCATCATAAGCAGCTATCATCCTATTCATCATCATCATCACCATCATCGTCATCACCGTCATCATCGTCATCACCATCATCATCATCATCATCATCTTCCATTGATATAAACTTCATGATAGAAGTACATATAACTACATGTCTTTCTTTTCTGGAAGGAAACTGTAGACCTTTAATAGTCCAAACACAATCTTGTACACACCAAGTCCTTGGCAGGATATCCACTCAAGGCCCAGAAGTTGTCGTGTGTAAAATCATTTCTAGTCTACTGTTACTTTTATTTTTGTCATGATCGCCATCATTCATCATCATGAGCATCTTCACCATTATCCTACTTATCACCATCATCATCATCGTCATCATCATTGTCATCATCAACATCATCATAATCATCTTCATAATCATTATCAATCATCACCATCAAATGTCGTTATCATTAATTGATTTGTATATGGTTATGTTTGATATAGGAGGACAGACTGAGTAGAGCTTCTGAAATCATGGTAACCCATGTAGAGAACATCAAGAGAAGTCTGGAGAAAGAAAGATCAGAACTCTCAGAAGCAAAGTGAGTAATAAGCTGTAACACAATATCAGTAGAGAGGGAAATATAGAACAAGAGAAGAATGGATAAAAGATGTATTTAAGAGGAACCCAATATCTAAGTACCTCCATAGGTCTGTAATATTTACTCCAGCGACAATAGCTACATGTACACTGTTTATTTTCTACACTTATCAAATTTTAAACACACGAAACTAACCATTACCTAAAATCAACCCTAAATCTTGATTGCAACCCTTAAACTTGACCCTGTATCTTTGACAAAGTGTTACCCCTGAGCAAATGTCAAGTCATCAATTGGTTTTACTGTATTTAATGACGTTGACAAAGAAGAGCTTGACATTTCAAAATCCAAAAGGGTGTATGAGTTATGAAGTAAGACATCATGGAACATGTTTTTTGATCAAGATGAACAGTGGAAAAGGTTGATTTGATTTTCTTATGGAATTAATTCTATTTGTGATATATATTTTTGAATATATGTGTGTCTTCAAGTATGTGCAGATGTGTGATTTTCTCGCTTGACTGAGAACTTTGAAACAAGATGAATCAGCTGGCAATACCCCTAATTTCTAGTTTAAATTGTCAGATAGCCATTCGCACTTTGTTCCTTTAGTTTCTGTTTTTATGTACATCTTTGTAAACTTGGTGGTGCTGTGTGGGTGTCTGATCGTTGCAGCTGTTTTTGATACCTGTAGCTGTATATAAATGATGTATTTCTTGTTAATTCTTCATTTCATCGACTAGGAGAGTACTACATGAAAACAAGATCCTGTTAAGAGGCAATTCTATCACTGCTGATGGTAGGTATTCCTTTAGTTTTTGCTCCTTGGGTGTGGAATTTTAACTGGATATGTTTCCATCAATGGCTCAAGAGAAAATCTGTACAGTACATGTACGTTTGAATTAGAAAGTATTTTACATTTTTTTTAAATGGTACCATACATAAACCATTTCTCAATCATATAGGCAGCAGGGAAAGTAAGCAACAACATTAAATGAAATATTTTTGAAAGTTATGGCAAGTTTCAAATCCTGTTTTTCACTTGATGATGATGATGATGATTCCCAGCATTTGTATGGTGCCGTATTTCTGTTAACAACATTCAAAGTCGGTGGCTCCTCCAGTAAAGTCATTATTTACACACCTGCTGAAATAGATATGTTTTATGGCAAGGTTTGAAGTGTTCTAGGCTGTCAATTTTGCATGACACAAATAGCATTTCTAAGGAAACATTTCTCTTTTTAACCATACATGCTTACGTACATATGTGATTATCATACAGTTCAACTGGAAAAACCCTTTAGCCCTCATAATACCTCCATTTTATGTAACACCAACGTATAGATGTGAGTCGTAAAGCAAATTATAGATAGTAACTCCCATCCACTGAATACTAAAATCATATCCAATGGGTTATTTTATTTCTTTGTTAGATTCTGATTCAAGTGGCAGGTTACGAAGAGCATCAACGTTGACCAATCCGGCTATGAAGGTAAGATATACACTCCTCTGTGTGAATGGTCCATACAGAGCATTAACCCTTGAGCCTCTTTCACACGTGATGTGATAAACCATCTCAAGGAAACCACCCAGGCAATAAAATGCCATCATTATATTGCACTTTATTTATCAATACCATTTCTCTACCCTGTAACACACATAATGGGTGATTTCAAATTCGGTGTTGGTGTTGGTGTTGAGAGCATGAATTGGGCTGCTGATTCTAGCCCCAACACCGAATTCGGGTGTATAAGAATAATACCAATCACATTATTAATAGCTCAACACCTAGTGAAGTCAGTCCCAGCACCAGCTTCATTTCAGGTTCGGTGTTGTGGCTGGTGCTAGTTTTGCCCCAACACCAACACCAGCTTTCAACACCGAACTTGAATTCATCCAATGTGATTACACTTAGGGACCTGTTTAGCTCGCATTTCCTCCCCCCACCCACTTACCACTAGAGTACACATATAATTTTGTTTATTTTGCTGTGGCTGTTTTTTAAGCGGTTTACAGCATTGGGTGTGAACGAGGCTTTGCTTATTTTGAATGAGTCGACCGTATTTAGTTGATAACGTTTGGTGTTCGTTTGAAGTAACTATGCATATTTAACATGTATCCTTTCTTCTCTTTGGGTTGAATTAGTCTTCATAACGAAACGTTGGTGGGTTGATTAAACCTTGTAACTCAAAAATTTTCAAGGAGAGCATAAAAGCTTTCATGCTTTAAGAGCATTTTTGAACTTCATTATACTTGTCGCTTGTGGCATTATTTTTGCAGATTTGCATAATACAGGATTATTAGAACATCACATTCGTCCTTAGCTACAAAATTATGAAAAAAATAAATTTCCAGAAATTGAGTTACAAGGTTTTATCACCCCAATAATAAGAATGCAATGGTGATGTGATATCGTAAAGCATAGATCTGCTGTGTATACTAACAAATAGTAATAATCAGAGGTCCTTTGGATCATATTCTGAAGATCTGATGCTGTGCTTCAAATGAACTGATGAATTATTAACTGGAGGTCCAAAACTTAGTTAACATGCTAATGCCCTTGCGTAATTAAGGCATTAATTCTCAATTACCTATACATTCTTTCGATACTTTCAATCTAAATTGATATAATGAACATGTACCATACCTGCCAACTCTCCGTATTTAACAGGGACAATCCCGATTTTTGGTAAAAGAAAGAGCCACTTCTACCACTGTGTCCCTATTTTTGCAAAAATCTGTCTGTAGTAATGTATAGGAAACTCAGAAATGTCCCTATTTTAGTCTCTGCCTTGTCATTCGTCCCTACATGTATTTCTTGGGTCTCACGGTTGGCAGGTTTGATGTAGATGACTTTCTATCAGCAGCTTGAAATACAATAAAGATGTCTAACAACTTGTGCAAAGCTACATTGAAGTGTATTCAGTTGAAGCTTTCTAGTACGATAAGGCTGAACTTCACATTAAAGCATTTGATAACTTGAAGTCTTGATTTTATTTCCTGTGTCTTCAACATTTCTTTGTTTCCAAAGAGGCCCTCTGGAGACCAAGTATGTATTTTGTTGAACAAATTCATCGCGATGGTTTAAAATCATTAGGAAATAGTTCGATAACACATCCAAAAAGGTGATTACATGTGACAGTCTTGATATTGTTTAGAAACCTTCCACAAACGTGTACTGGCAAACGGAACTTAGCCGCCAGTTTTACCATCGCCAGAAAATGCCGTTTTGGTGATTTCTGCTAAATTATCTGGGCATCGTTTCACGAGACCATCATACATATAGGTACAAGTTCGCCTACATCCCTTTGAAACACGTGTATTCAAATTTACATGCATTTCAGTGGGATGTCGGCGAACTTGGAATTATGACGGTTTCTTGAAACGATGCCCTGGAGTCTAACTTCAGTTTGCCTGTACACAATTTAGAAAAGCGTCTGAACCATGGATATCAAAACTACCACAGGTATTACCTTTGGGATGTGTTATTGAACAAATTTCTAAAGTATATATTTCATTCTGCATGGTGCAGTGTCATTATGACGATTAATTGCTTTACATCCAAGTACATTGTATAAGCTAGTTTAGGCATGTTATTAATGCTTGGTTGTGGGAAAACACTTTTACAATTTATCTTTTTTATTTGTTGCTATTCATTTGTCATCGCTGTATAGACCTGACGTTCAACAATTGATTTTCAAAATGATAGAGGTTTTCAAATTCCTTCTAAAATTATTGTATAATTTTATAAGCTTTGATAAATGTTGGGCATATATTTTGCATGAAAAATATGCAAGGAGCTTATCCCTCAAATGAACAGTGAGTACAAGTACATCAAATGTTTAAAAGATCTCCGACATTTGAAGAATGATATACTGAAAAGAGATCACATGTACTGTGCATATTGCTTATCTGAAAAATGAAAGAGAATCCGGCAGAGAGAGAGAGAGAGACAGTCAGATAGACAGACAGGTAGAGGGAAAGTTAATCTCATAAGATTCACCAGTAATGATAGGTTCAAGGACATAATGCTTTGATAACGTATCCAGATATGTCTTCAGCTATTCTGCGCTCCATCAGACCTAAATTAGTAGCAGAAAAGGCCTAATCAGGCACCACTCCATGGCCGCTTGTGTAACTAGTATGATGTTCTTATTATTCCCAAACCCATCAGGCTGTTATATCAACTGAAAGGTGCACAGTCCTCTACATTTTTATATTTCTGTCCATATCGGACATTTTCGGACCTCAATCAGGGACAATTTGAATTTTCGAAATTCAATATCTCAACTTAATGTCTTTCAAAATCCCATCCTAGTCAAGTGTTATGATGTTTTGGTGCCTGACAAATGATGGTACAAGTATGTATTGTGTATATTTAAAGGTTGACATCAGGGTATCATATTTTTTCATAGGAGTGGTTATATGAAATGGGGCAAATCGAAGATATTATGTCCCATACGTCACCTATCACATCTAAGATTTTAGAACATGACTGAATTCTTAAAGACCTCCTTACATGTACCTAATCAACATGTAAAGTTTTGTGATATTATGAACAAGATATTGGTGAGGAAAGAGTGATTTACTCTGATCAGCAACCAGAGTGAAAAGGCAAGAATTCTATGATGAATTTTTTTTTGGGAAGAAAATATTGTTAATGAAGAGAGCTAGTGGAGAGTTCCATAATATTATATTCTCTCTTTTAAAAAAAAAAAACAAAGTAGCATTTATTTAGCAATATGTAAATACAAGATATGATAACATCTTCACTATATCCAATATGGCCATTATAGAGATCATTACCTTAATCAACATTTAATTTCATACATTTCTTTCTTTGTATTTGGGGAGCAATGATTTATGTAATCCTCACTGCAAGCTTTACGGTGGGTTTGCCACCAGATTAGGAAAAAAAAAAAGAATTATACTTTGACAGTCCTCATGTTACTGCGAATCTCAGATTGGGTCTTTTTTCCATACTGGAAGTTTCACAATACTTTTTAATAGAAATAGTGATAATAATGTACTGTACTATTCATACAACTATTTTAAAAAACTTGATCAGAGCCCCCTTGCATAGAAAGTTGCGATTGATATTTTGCATTGCGTTTAATCACAACTTTTTATGCAAGAGGGCCCAGGACCAGTTTTCTCTTTTCATATCGAATCCTTATCGCATATTTTTTTCTAAAATCTGGCTGTAAGTCGGATCATAAGGTGTATGGAAGCTGTGTGCATCATTTTAATTCGGGATTTGCATGTGGATTAATTACATATATTTTTGTCTCATAGTCATACATGTACAACATACATCTCCCTAATTACTGTCCTTTTTAAAAGTCATTCTTCTTTGTTATTTATTTTAGGATAATTTGAAAATGAATTTCTTTGTTTTAGGTGAAAATATCTACAGATAATCATCTCACAATTATCACAGAAGTGTTTAAAAGTGTCTTGTATGTTTTGGGGGCAGGTACACATGTACATGTAACTGACTCTTTATGAAACAGCAGAAAACATCTGGACACAATTTTATTGATTGTATATCTATCACAAAACTTGAGAGCAAATTTAGAAGTACATTTGGACAATGTTAGGCATTTTATTTTGATGGTTAGTACAGTTGTTTTCACCGGGTATTGAAATTTATGTCAGAGCTGTAATTTATACATGTTATTACATTGCATGCTCTATATAGCATGATGCCTGCTAATTATGTCTCCATCTACATGTATAAGCATGGCCAGAGTTCCAGTCTTATTCTTTTCTTCAGTTCTCTTTTAAGATGTTTTGAAAACTCTCATTTTTCTTCTGCCATATATGGCAGATTTACATGCATGTTTACATGCAGATTTACATGTACATTTACATGTACATGTATATATATATATATATATATATATATATATATATATACATGTATATATATATGTGTGTGTACATGTAAATTTGCATATATTTCCACTTTATTTAAGTTGTATTTTTCAGTGCCTCTTTTTTTTCTTATAAGTTTTCTTCAATACCCACCTCGTCCCCCCCCCCTCTCTCTCTCTCTCTCTCTCTCTCTCTCTCTCTCTCTCTTTAATATGTACATGTATCTTGATCCCTTACTCATTATCCTATAAATTCCTATCTGTATCCACTCCTTTTCTCCCCTCCCCTCTCTCTCTCTCTCTCTCTCCCCCTCTCTTGTTCTCTTGTCTTGCTGTGTTCCCCCATTCTCATGTTTACCTTTCCTCATCCTCTCAGTCTTTATCCTATTTTTCTTCTGATCTCCTTTTCTTTCTTTCTCATGTATGAATTCAACTCTCTTCATAAACTATGCCTACATGTATCTTTCTTCTTTTGAGCATGTCTCACCATCTCCCTTTCGATTCCTATTTCACAGACTTCTTCTTTCTTCTTTGCTCATTACTATATTTGTATTTGTTTTCTACTTCTTTCTGTCTCTCTCTCTCTCTCTCTCTCTCTGTCTCTGTCTCTGTCTCTGTCTCTGTCTCCCTCTCACTCTGTCTCTTTCTGTCTCTCTCTGTCTCTCTCTCTCTTTGTGTGTGTGTCTCTCTCTTTTCTATGATCTTCAGCGCATCTTTCTCTTTCCGTATTCCTTTTCTTCTAGCACCCATTACTTCCCCTACTTCTTTGCAGCCTCTCTGATTTTGAACTGTGAACTCTGACCTCTAACCTGTGTATAAATGATATGCATACATTTAGTTTTTTGTTACCATCCCATGATAATGTCATAACGTGTTGTCCATCACCTCCTCCCGTTCGTCCGTTCGTTCGTCAGCACTCCTTGCATGGCATCGTCCGTCAAAAACTCATGAGAAAGAATCCTTCCGTCTGTGACCCCAACGACCCAGATGAGGTAGGCATCCTACTAACATTCATATCACTTTCTTACTTTGCAGGTCAGCAAAGTGACCTACATATTTATGTAGGTCAAGACACTGACCTATATAGTTAGTAGGTCAAGTTACTGACCTTTTAAGTTGCGTAATGTATGTAGGTCAAAACACTGACCTATTTTTCTGATGGTGGTCAAGATCCAGACCTCAAATTCATTTATTTCAGTCCAAGCAATTATTCTTTTTTTCTCTCTCTCTCTTGGAGAAAGGAGTACATGTGAAGATATAAAGTTGGGTTTTTTGCTGTAAAAAAGATTTATCCTAGGGCGAAACCATGTATTAATTTCAAAGGGGTTGTGGTACTTTACATTTATTGATAATTTATGCTTTAACTTATATTGGTTTAAAACAAATCAAGTCAATAAATCTGATTAAAAGTGTACCAAAGAATGATTGAAGTAGGAGCTGGATAATAAAAAAAAGAAATACTAAAATTATTTTTGAAAAATATTGACAAATTATAAGAAACATAAAACTTTATGCAAATTTATTAGAAAAATTATTTGTGCATTTCATCTTTTCAATGCATTTGAGATGTCCTCACAGCATCATACATGTAGCTTTAACATCCTTTAAATGCATCTTTAGTACATTTTGTACCATCTTACCCAATCTTATTGTTATTACATTGTTATACATGTATATCTATTACTAATTTTTAAAAAATCTTCACAACATCAAATTTAGTGCAGTTTTTATTTTATGTTTTGCACATCAGTTGCAAATGATCATATTTAAAAATATTTAAATCTCTTTAATTTGAATTAGCAGTATCCAATATTTTCTTTTGCTCATATATAACTTTGAGGCATTATGTGCAAAAATGATACAAAATGTTGCTACATAAAATGTTTCTGTTGCAAATGTACATTATCAAAAGGAAGTATAATCAAGCTCACATTTCATTCTCCAATGTTCTCATATTGAATCTGTTGCTCCTGTATTTATCGTCAATAATTGTGTGATGGATCTGCAGAAATGTAGGGACAATTGTGTTCATTACTTTGTGTACGTTTGAAATGGCTATTACACTGTATACATGCAAGGAAATAACATATTTTGATTTTTGTCCATTTTTTTTTTTTTTTAACTGTAAGTTGCTTATTTTGCTGTTCATTGCTTCATTTACAATGTTGTTATTTACCCATTTTTAGAGATATACATTCTTTGAAGATATGTTGTAATTTTTCTGGAAATGAAAAGTTGAATTTATTTTTTGAGTAGTTGCAGATTGCTTCTCTGCACATGTGTGAGTTGAAGTGTCAGCAGAGTGATTTTCGTCTTTTTATTTTAATGCAGTGCTTACACAATAACCATTTGCACCACTTCTAGATTAAAAATGCTCTGAAATTAAGCTTTTTCTTCATGGCTTGTTGATACAATTTGAAATAACCAAAGCTAGTAGATGACATAGAATTTATACAATTTGTTTATTATATGAATAGGAAAAGAAATTATGCAAATACTTTGTACATACTAGAGGCTTGTAGAAGAAAGATATGTATTGCATAAAGCTTTAGGCCTTTCTGACTCAGCAGATGGTATCGCTGTTTAGTTGGGCCAGTTACTGAGTAAATTCTACAGTGCTAGACCAAATAGTGACGTACTTCACAAAATATTGCAGTTGGTAACTTCATTATATTTGTAAATGGATCGCATTAAATTGAGCATCATGACTTTTAAAAATATTGCATTTTAAAACAAGTAAATGTAATTCTACTACTTCCAGTTAGGAACAATCAATCACTTTGACTTAGATTATATGTGTTCATGCAAAGTCACGGATATCATTCCATTCATTTTGCAGCATAAGGATAAAAAGTTTTAAAATTGGTACATGTAGTATGTCTAGTAGAAGAGAATTCCTTTTTTGCATTGGTATACTATTTGACATGCCAAACCTGAACAAAGATGTGGATTCAGCCTCATTCCTGGGCTGCATATGTGTAGGTCCCCTACCCCCTCTTTCTCTAATTAAATTATTCTATACAGTGTGTGCCCCTCATTGGTATGTACATGTACCCCCCCCCCCCCCCCCCCCCTTCCTTCAATTCTTAGAAATAAATTGACACTGTTATTGGTGTTTTGTTTTTTCCTCAGGAAAAAAATACATTGTGAAACAAGACTATATCATCTGTTGAGAGTTACTGTAGAAGGACATTAACTCTTTATAAAAATATATGAGTTTAATGCCCTTCTGGCTCTCAATAGATGATATGTTAATCTGTTTTTAATAATATTTTTTTTTGTTCTCTTTCTCTTGTATGTCTAGTCTAAGCGCAGAGCAAGCGTTGCGGCTGTGCTTGGCTTTGGCAGCTCTCCCCTTGGTTCTTCTGTAAGTATTCCACACTCTGTCAATTATCCACGTTGGAATTGGAACTAAATTCTTATTTTTTTTACTTACAGTAATATGGGAATGCAGTATTTTTAGGAGTAATATTTCTATTTTTCATCGCAAATTTTAGATCATGCTGGCCATAACCATACACCAAGTGTAAATTTCATCATGGAATGTTTTGGAGAATACTGGTAGCAATCCAGGATCTCTTGATAAGACATTGAGTAGTTTTATTCACGTGCAGAATAATGTCTCTGTAAATATAGGGAGAAATATTAAGTTGAACATCAGTGCAAATACTCTAGGCTTTCAGTAATTATTTGGAATGAGCTATGAAAGAAAACTGAAGTATCAGTAATATCTACATGTAGATGAGATGAATTGATAGTTTTTATGGTTTACTAACAACCATTATTAATGTGATATACACACAAAGGAAATGATGTGCAGAAGGTTTTTTTTCCCCTATGGTCCATCTCAGATGTGCTGCCAAATAATCATCAAAACCACTTTAAGTTTAAAATCATTCCTTTTTGACAATATTCAACTCAAACAAAATTTCTTAAATTGTACTCTAGTAGTTACATTATGTACATGTAGATTGATCAGGATAATCTCTATACTTGTAATAATGTGATTTTGTGACTGCAACATTGACAAAGACAATGACCCATTCTTCCCTAAAATTGAATGGGACAGTCCCTGGCAAAGAACCACAATCGTGCACAAAGTGTGCCAATAGCTGTCAGCCGTAAGACCATTCCATTTATTCAGAGGGTAAGTGTAGCGAGTAGCATGATTGTGTTATGGTGGTTATACATTTTCATGCTGGGTACATTATAGGAAAAGCCAAATATATTATTTTTCAAACGATAAATTGCATGCTTAATCATTATCCTTCCATCCTCTACATTATTTTTTAAAAGTCTGTCAAATTTATGAACATATATGAAGTGGACTAAATGTTTTCTTTTCTTTTCCTTTTTTTTTTCTTCATTTCTTTCATTATTTCTGTAATATTCTTGTAAAATTCTATTTGAAATAGGTATTGCTTTTTTCAGTTTTGTACATTAAATGTTGTTGTAGCTGTATTTTAGTAATTTTAGAACCCAACATTTTTTATTATAATTTTTAGAATACTGCTAAATACATGTATTTTTTAAATAGATATGTTATATTTCTGTTTATATTTTGGTCATTATCTAGATGTTGGTATTATTGAATACTAAATTGAACGCATATATGTCCAATCTTTGTATGTTCACATGTGTGGTCTGGTGTATTGTTCCTTGCTGTTGTTATTGTTTTGTTGGTTGTTCTTGTTTTGTTGTTTGTTGTGTGTGTTTGCTTTGTCATTGTGTCTTTTGTCTTTTATCAGCATTGTCTTTTATACACCAGATTTTCATGACATTTCTTCTTTTTTTTCAACAATTCAAGACAGAATGTTTTTTTTTTGGGGGGGGGGGGTTAAAAATGATCAACCTTTCTTCAAAGTGTAACACTGATACTTTTTATTATTTCTACATTTTCTAATAAAAAGTCATATGTCTGAAAAGAATATACAGACAGAAACTACTTTTTAAGTTAAAAATTGGAAATTTGAATGGAAGCAGTGTTTGTCAACATTCCAATGTTTTGCCAATTCAAGGATTTTTAAATTAGTGATTCTATTTATATACTCTCATTACCAATCTCTCTCTTTCTTTCTGATTATTCATTAGGATGGGCGCAACCGGTTTGCCTCATTGGCCAATGCTGCCTTGCTTGACAGATCTTCGACTAGTCCATTAGGTGGAAGGGGTATATTAGAGACTTGTAAGGAGGGTGAGAGTGAGAAGGGAGACAGTCCGAGGTTTTCAGAGGTCAACAAGAAGAAACACAGGTTTGTCATCTAATTATTCATCAAAATTATTTTTATTTTGCATATTAAATTTAACCCATTGCCTACAGGAACCGGGTGTGGCCTGTATTAAGCCTATGGGAATAAGAGAATTCAGTAGTCAACGGGTTAACAAAATATCTTAGCAAGCCATATTCCAAAACTTTTTTGATGCCATCCTCAAAAAGGCCAGCATGTATAAAAGATTATAAGGCTATCATCATTGCCATCATCAATATCACCATCACCATTATATCATTATCATCAACACCATCATCTTCATTATCATTGTAATCACCATCGTAATAGCTTTAATCATAATCATTATCATCATGATCATCATCATTGTCTTCATCACTGTTGCTTTCATCATCATTGTCGTCATTGTCAACACCATTACCACCACCATCATCATCATCATCATTATCACCATCATCATCATCATCATCATCATCATCATCATCATCATCATCATCATCATCATCATTATCATCATCTTCAATACCATTACCACTACCACCATCACCATCATCATCATCATAATCACCATCGTCATCATCATTATCATCATTATCACCATCATCATCACCATCATCACCATCATCATCACCATCATCATCATCATTGTCGTCATTGTCAACACTATTACCACCACCACCACCATCATCATCATCATCGTCGTCATCAACACCATTATCACCATCGCCATCATCATCACCATCATCACCATCATCATCATCATCACCATCATCATCATCATTGTCGTCATTGTCAACACTATTACCACCACCACTACCATCATCATCATCATCAACACCATTATCACCATTATCACCATCATCTTCATCATCATCATCATCACCACCACCATCCCCGTTGTCATCAAGAACAGCATCATCATCATTATCATTATTAAACATAGTACTGTTATGATTTGTTTTACCAGTGTATCTATCTCAAGTGCAAACCACAGTGCCGAGCTTCCACCACTCTCTCCAATCAAGCCTCTCACTCCACCAGCCTCGTCATCATCCAACAAATCGCCTCTACTCTCATCCACTCCGGTCATCATCAGTGAGGATGGAGAAGACAAGGGTAACACTGAAAGGACAAAAACTGAAGAGGAAATCTTCCAGCAGGGGTAAGCATCATCTATATCCTTCAAACTCAAACTAATTTGGAGCCTGATCGGTAAAGAGTAGGCATTTTGTCCGTCCGTGACATTGAATATTTTGTGGATTATAATTTTAGTAGGTTACCATGGCAACCAAATTTTATCACATTTCAACTCCTTCAGTGATGCCCTTCACAGTGAAACATAAAATATCTCTCTTCAATTAAACACTTATTTTCTACAGGCCTTCAAAATTTCAAACTTTGTCAAATGTCCATCCGTGACTAACCGATCAGGCTCTTTGATACTTTTTCAGCTCTGGTTTGTTTGTTTGTTTTTTTGTTTTGGGTTTTTTTTTTCCAATTCAAGTAAAGATATAAGTACACAAGTATATTCCTTTCCAGTGAAAATGCTACATAAACAGAAGTACAGATGTAAATAATAATACCGGTAAATAATAATACCGGTATATGGAATTAATGGTACAGTGAAAGGCCAAGTCAGTCTGTCAAGACAGTCCCTTTTCAGTAAAAAGATAAGTATTGAAATGAAGGAGGAAAAGCAAATGTAATATATTTGGAACACACATTATCATTGGTGCAGAACATAAGTAGTATGATGCATTAAGTCACCAAAGTAGAGAGATTTTCAGGTTTGCTGAATTGCATTAAAGAGAAGATTGAGTTCTGGGAAAAGTAAAAATAATTTGTGAGCTTTCTCATTTCTTTTAGGTCACTTTGGAAGAATATCATATTAGAAATTTTACTTGAAAAGGATTGCTCCTCAAATGTCCTTATTTTCAAAATATGACAAGAAATAGCTGAAATGTTTGGGCCAAACATCTGTGCCACGAGTGTGTGCAGTCCCATATACCCATTTCTATGTGCAGTGCATTTGCTTTTCCGCAAAATTGGGTCAATTTCTTATCAACTTGATGATTCCTAAACCTCAGAGTATACACCAATTCTTACATGTATGTAGACATGATCAACCTTTCCCAATTGCTTTGAGAAGTTTCTTTCACAATGTAATCGCATGACCAGAACTCAATTTATCTTTAATCTATTAGAGAATCCAATTTGCAATTTATTTTATCAGTACACACATCACTGCAACCATGTTAAACTGTGTTAGGTTTTCATCACTTTTACTGAATCTACATGTAGCTGTATTTGTCTGTATCATTATGAACTATTACAAACCATCACTTGAGTGTCAAATCACAAATAGGGTTTTTATGTACCTGTTTTTGGTTTTCAATAAAAACATAAATAAAATTAAAAAATAGGGTTTTAGAAACCATGTTCAACCTGAACTGCATGTATATGTTCAAATAAGATAACAATATGAAATGAGTTCATATCTGGCTAAGATAGTAAGAAGTCAAGTTTGTTTAAAAACTACCCAGATTTGAACAAGGTGTGCGGTCGCAGATCTCTCAAGAGTTGGATGATCTACGTGATCAACAGAGGGCGCTATGTGAGAATCTTGAAGAGATCATGGAAGCAGCCGAGGATGAAGAAGATGAAGAGAATGAAAAGAACAGGTGAGATGCGATTTCTTATTCTTCCCTAATTCATCCCTCGGCCGGACGTGAATAAATTATTTCCTAAATCGCAACCCTTACTCCCTGTGAAGACCTGAAAAGCAAAATAAAATACATTAAAGTGTACCAATCACCTGAAAAAATAATTTGTATACAGCTAGAAAGTATAAAATCAACCTCAAAGAACTTTGTCTGGTATTCTATAGGTCGACAGTTATTGAGTATGAAGGAAATAAAGGATAAAATTAAAATGCTCGCGCGGAACCGAACTCAGAGTTGGGTTCCGCACGAGCCTTTACCTTGGCGAGTGTGTACGGATGCGTCGAGTAGTCTACTCACGAGTCGCTTTTACGCTTATATTAGAGTGTAATTAAAATTGCAGTATCTCTTTATAGAATCAATATTTGAAGCCCATATTTTGAATATAGTATAACGACATGCAACCTCTAACATACAGAGCAAAATTATTTTTGGTGATTGGTACCCTTTATTTTGATGGCAAAGATAGACAGCAAAGCATGTGCAAGTTCTTGTAGTTACTTCATAATTATATGGGCCTATTCATGTTTTCTTGCTTTAAAAGAAAAAGTTGATATGATATGATAATTACCTAGTTATTAAGCATTGCAATCTGCTAAACTTTCATCTGGACGATTTGAAGACGTCCAAAGTGGAAGTATCAAACTGAGTCTATGACGATTCACTTCTCCCCCTTGTGATACACCTGTGGTCATTCAGCCTGCAAATACATTCCTATGCATGTAGGGATCAGTCTCCCTCTTCTAAGAAAATTTATTTCTAAAGGCCCATTCCCCATAAGACTGTAAACCGTGTGAAAAAAAAAACTCCCACGTCAAAATACTTTCGCTCTCACACTAGCCGACTTCCTAATTGCGATCTTAAACCAAACACTCTACGTGTACCAAATCATAACCGTAACTTTTAAACCTAGCTGAAAACCCAGTGGCAATCCGAAACCTTACCCTTATTCTTTGATGAAATATATGTTGCGGACTATACGCCAGGGCACCTCCTGTAGTCTTTATCCATGTTGTTCTTCCAACAGTGAGAAACAACCCATGCTGAAATGGATGCAGCAGTATTCCAAGAACATACCTTGGTCTAAAGCTAGCCGGATCGGTCGATTAATCCTGACAGGAACGCTCTTCATACTAGCGATCATCAGCATCATTGGTACTGTGCTACCGCTGGAGAGGTGCAGCGGGGGTGCATCAATACTCTCTGCTCCGTGGGAAGAAGTTGTAAGAGTCTTGGGACCCTATACAAATATATACCATCCTCGACCACCTCCAATATGAGTTGGATTGTTACGACTTTGGTCTTACGTTAGGGGAGGAGAAAGTTAACAGGGGTGAAACTACGTGTAAGTTTTCTAGGAAAATGTTTTAAGACTCTGTGAACTGTTCATCATACTAGCCATTATCAGCATCATAGGCACCGTTGGAGAGGTACAGTGGGGGTGCAACAATGATGTCAGCTCCGTGGGAAGAGGTGTGAGGACCGTATACATCTACATACCCCCCTCAACCTCCACCAATATGAATTAGATTGTTAACCCCTTCCATGCCACCAGATTTTTGAGCAATTATCAAAAATGAACTTTCAAGAGTTAAATATCAACTTTCATTGAGTTTTTTTTCTTGAGCAAAGTGGGCGAAGATATATTGCATAGGAATAAATATTGAAGGCACAGCTTTCTGTGTGAGGAAGAATTTTCAAGCTATTCTGAGCCTAAACAAAATGTTCAATACCCATATTTTTCGGCGGGATTTGCCGCCCATGGCACGGTAGGGGTTACCTACATTTTATAACCTTGTTCCTGCTAGAGAGGGAGGAGCAGGGTAGCTGTGGAGTAACGACATGTGGATTCTGTGTTTTCTGGGAAATAGTTTAAAGTCTCCTTGAACTGTTCATACTAGCCATCATTATCATCAGTGGTACTGTGCCTACCATTGGAGAGGTGCAGTGGGGGTGCAGCAGTGCTCTCAGCTCCATGAGAAGAGGTTGTGAGAGTGTTATGACCCTATACAAATACATACCACCCTCAGCCCCCTCCAAAATGAATGAGATTGATAGAAGCATGCAGCAGGGGTGCAGCGGGGGTGCAAAACTGTGCTCTCTGCTGAGGTGTTTGGACCCTATACTAATACAACCCTGGTCCACCTCCCATATGAAAGAGGTTATGAGAGGGGAGAGGAGAGGTGCTGCCTGGGTGCAACAATGCTGTCAACGTGGAACCCTACAATTTTATAGAAATGTATAACGAGCTATGTTCTCCTCATGCTGGAAAGGTTTTAACCGTTTCATGACAGTAAAGAGCTATTTAGTCACATTTTGTTCTTCAAATTGGCAACAATAATATTTTTCTTTTAATGCTACATGGCTCTAATAAAATGTAATGTCTTTGAAAACAGCATACATGGTTAGGAACTTTGACAAAAAGTTGGCAAAATTGCCAATTTTGATTTTAACTCTTTGCCCTGTGCATTATGAAACCCATGGCTGCTGGATTATTTCAAGGGGTGATTCTTTTGTACGTGATTTCTGTCGACGATCATCGACAGAAGCGAGAACGCGGAAGTGACAGTGGTTGACAATAGCGGGCTATGAGTTAAAAATGATTTTGAGCCTCTCAATGTGTTGCCAATTTAGGGATTTTAAAGTTTATTCTGTTTAAAATTCCTAGCATCAAACGCAATATGGGTGTGCAACAAAAATGGATGCAGTGTGTGCAGAATTTTCTCTCTTTCTTCTCATGTACAGCATCTGGTATATTTTTTAGGGCTCTGAATCAAAATTTATTGAGCCAAACCACAAAATGTGGTCAATTGTCTCGAAAGGGTTGGAAGACTCTTCAAACCACATGTGGATCTCTTGCACCCTCTCCCACCACTGATTTAACATACATTTTATTATATTGAGATGCTGTTCAGCATTGAAAAAGGTAGGAGGGGTGAGACATTGTTAACCTTGGAGTGCACCTGTGTTCTCCACATTTTAGGAAGAGGTTGAAAATCTTGTTAACCACTTACAGATACATGTTTATCTTCCCTATTATAATCACAATCTCAAACTGAAGTTAAATTATGTGATTAAATAATGTACATCTGTAACATGGTGCAAGGAGGAATTTGAGAATACTTGGAAAGAATAAGTTTTGGTCCATGGCAATATATTTCATCTAAAGCCTTCCATACATGCTTGAGAGATGCAGAAAATTAACAGATTTTGTAAAATTGTATAGAATTATTCAATTTGTTCACCAATAGCCTTCCATAACTGCAGATACAATAATGCCTAAGCTGTAAATACATTATGTTTACAATTTGTATAAAGCTGTACAAAATTTATTACCTATAGCCTTCCTAAATAGATATGCCTGAAATTGTAGATACGTTTAGTATTTGTATAAAAGTGCTCAAATATTTCACGAGTATGTACTTGTCGAGTTATTTTCCATGCAGTGCATGGCAGGAAAAATTATAACAGTTCCAGATCAGCAACTTGAGTACTACTTGATCATAGTTATATTTTACATGAAAATGGATCTCGTTGATAGTGATATATAATTTTGCGTAATTGAAATGAATTGCTATGCTGTTATTGAACTCAAGTGAAATAGATGTATTTAAGAATATTATGCAATGTCCTCACAATACTTGTGATGGGAGGATATTTCAGGTGTACCTTTATATGTTGTGTGCATTTCCAGTAGTGCCATATATACAATGTAGTTTGACCATTGGGTGTGAAGTGCCTACAGTCTTTAATATTAACCCTTTCACGACAGGAATTATTCAAGGGCTAAATTGATCACATTTTGTTCTTCAAATTGGCAACAATAAAAAAATTTTTTATTGCAACATGGTTCTAATAAGGCATAATGTCTTTGAAAACAGTATACATGGTTAGGAAATTTGTCGAAAAGTTGAAAGATTTGCCCATTTTGATTAAAAAACAGTGATTTTGGATCTCTTTAATAATGTGTTGCCAATTTAAAGATTTTGAAGCTTATTCTCGATATTAAAATTCCTGACATCTAACGCAGTATGGTCATGCAACAAAAATGTACATGGTGTGTGCAGAAATTTTTGCTCTTTCTACTCATGCATCTGGTATATTTTTAGAGCTCTGAATCAAAAGTTATTGAGCCAAACCACAAAATGTGGTCACTTGTTTTGAAAGGGTTAAAGAAATAAGGCCTATTGTACACAAGATCTGTCGTAGGATATGGTTCTCCTTTTACCAGACTGCTACAAAAGCAATTTATGTCTAACAAGCCAGGGACTTTCAGCTTTTTAAGTCCTATCTGAGGGACTTGATACTTGATGATAAAGGCCTTATCAAAGGGCTTTTAATAGCCAATTTCTTAGCTTGGTCTCTAACCCAAGTGTTTCCTTGTTTTGAGACTGCTACTCTATCACTGAGCCATCAAACAACTCTTTATAATGGATTATTGTGCTTAAGGTATTCTAACGTGCTAAAGATTCCCTTGAGAATGCGTATCCTGTTACTGTATTGCTCCATAGTCGGAATTAGCTCATCTCCATTACATGGTGCTATGTTGGGCAAACTCTTTAACCTTCAGAGTTGCCAAGAATAATCTAAGAAATAGTACATTTTTTTTGTATGTACGCTGTTGGTTGATTGCCAGAGGGGTGATGTACTTCAATGCAGTTCCATAATTAACTCTTTGGGCACTATGATAGGGAAACACTGAACTGCCACATTAGAGTATATTAGACATGTATGCTGCATACGTATGTGTGCCAAAAGTCGACTGTGGCAGTCCCCTGTTTGTTCCAGTGGTCAACCGAAGCTGGTAAAGAGTTGATGCGAAGGAGTTTCAGTGACAGTAAAATGAAAATTACAATGATATTAAGGAATTAATTTTTAGTTCCGGGGTAATTGAATTGCTTTTTGGCAAATATTATCCTACACGTCAATTGTCCGTCATGCAGTAAATCTATTTAGACCAGGACACTTTTGAAACTTGCTGAAAGTCACATATCCATAATCCTGAAAAATGTCAACATACACTTTCAAATCATTTGCAAGATAAATGTATCATTTCTTGTTTTAGCCTTGAAAATTCACTGTAAAATTGTCATTATCGGAACTCAAAGATACCTTCAAATTGACCTTCAAAAATGGAAATGTACATGTGTATGAAATACTTATTTTCAATGTTTTAATGCAAAATCTTCATTCTATGATTTAAGGGTTGATCAACTTGACTGTGTAATCAAACTGAAATGCCTGTGTTAAAATAATCAAATGTATAATACTATAATTGGTGGAAAGTAATAAATATCACGTTTTGTATACAGATGAAAGTCATTGTTCATTCCACAAAGTTGTGCTATCAATGATACATGCATGGTATGTAAATGGACATGTTTTAGAATTGCTTACAAAGTAATAGTTTAGTAATAATTGTCAAATTGTGGTCAGAATATCTGGAGACTATTCTGCTTGAGTGCCTGGAGATAAAGTAATAATCTACAACCGATGTTGAATCCTTGAATACCGGTAAACTCTGTCTTTCTTCAAAGCTTGACAGTTCCCATGAATGTATATGTACATGAAGTCTATCTCGGTCATTCCATAAGGTTGGGGCAAAAAATGTGATGATGTCCATGCAACACTGGTATGAGATCTTGTACTACACATGGAAGATGAAATCATTTGTTGAATATTTTGTATTCAAAGAATATGTGTAGTATTGCCCTGTCAGAACGTCAGAACAATTCTTGATGTTGGTACTCTTTCAAAACTTTACTCTATACACATTTCTTTTTCTTTTTAACCAGTGTTACATGGACATCACATTTATGATGATAATATTACATAAACTTTGGGTCTACTGTATTGATTCACCATGAAACTAGAGTACTGTACAATGTACTTCTCGACACACTTTAAGGTGGCTATGCTTTTATGCTGGATTCAATTTTAGCAAACATTGTTATCGTTGATAGGAGACATAGTTTCTCACTTCTGGTATGTCACAAAAATTGACCCAACCTCATGGAATGACCCATTTGTGTATTACCTATCATTCCTCAGAAACGTTTTTGCATTAGTTCATTGTGGCTGAATATTTACAAAATATTTCCGCAGGGCTTGAATTCAATTGTTTTCTATATTTAATACTTATATGCTCCTCTAATCTCACTTAATTTATTTCAAATAAAACTTATCTAAAATAGTACAAACTGACTTCGATCCTAACCTGTCACCTGTTTTAGGACCAAACCTTAGGGACCAATTACGTGAAAAGCCTCTCTGACATTTATACAATACGTATATAATGTTTTTCATTGGTTTTAATAATCAGATGTACATCTTCTAATTGATCTTTCATGTTAGTTGATGCCTTCATGTTTTACTGCCAAGAGGCCATATTTTTGTACTAGGTTGTTTGTAGAATGTTTCGTGAAAACCTTTCTCAGATGCCTTACATTATTATACAGAAATGTTACAGGATTATTTATATCATTTTGAGAGACTGTTTCAAAATAAACATTTATGGACGTTTAGAGTTTGGGATTTTATTGATCAGTTTGTTCTGCATTGTTAATGAGTATCCACATGTAATGAGAAATTGAGAGAGAGAGAGAGAGAGAGAGAGAGAGAGAGAGAGGACAGCGAGAAAGAAAGATTGAGAGGAGAGAGATCGAGAAAGATTGAGAGGAGAGAGCAAGAAAAATATTGAGAGGTGAGAGAAGGGGAAATAAACTGCAAGAGTGAAACTTGGGATGCCGGTGAGCATGGGAGAGAGAAAGAAAGAGAGAGACATGGAAATGAAGAAATAAATAAATATAGAGAAGAACTGATGTAAATTAACAAAAGGTTTGCATATAAAGACAAAGAAACTGAGACAGTCAGAGAAAGAGTCGAGCACAGGCAAAGAGAATTGAGAGAGTGAGAAAGAATGAGAGATTGGGGTGAGAATATTAACCCATTCGAGACAATTGACCACATTTTGTGGTTTGGCTCAATAACTTTTTATTCAGAGCTTTAAAAAATATACCAGATACATGAGTAGAAAGAGCAAAAATTTCTGCACATACTGTGTCCATTTTTGTTGCATGATCATATTGCGTTTGATGCCAGGAATTTTAAAAAGGAGAATAAGATTGAACATCCTTAAATTGGCAACACATTGAGAGATTCAAAATCATTGTTGTCCAAATTGGCAACTTTTTCAACTTTTCGACAAAGTTCCTAACCATGTGTATTATTTTCATAGACATTACACCTTATTAGAACCATGTAGCACTAAAAGAAAAATATTATTGTTGCCAATTTGAAGAATGAAATGTGATCAATTTAGCCCTTAAATAATTCCTGTCCTGAAAGGGTTAAAGAGAGAGATTGAAGGAGAGAAAATGAAAGACATGAAATGAAAGAAACAGGATGATAGAAGGAGAAATACAGCAGCCTAACACATGAAGAAGGTGGTACATGTACGACAAAGAAACTAAACAGCGAGAGAGAATTAATCTGGAATACAGGAAGTAATAATAGGCTTCCATGATATGCAACAAGATAGATATGAAACTCTTCTTTCTCTTTTTTAATTAGGAGTGGGTGAACCCCCTCTCATACCCTCCGGCTTGGAGTATGATTTCAGGCGAATGGGACATTACTCTGATCATTTTACTCCCCCCCCCCCCCTCCCTTTCCTCCTAAACTGAAATAAAAGGTCTAGGCTACTTGAAGCAGAACAAACCTGAGATGTATTCCCCAAAACTCCCTATTCTCCCGTGTAACTGAAAGTAAATGGTAGACCGACAAATCAGTCTATTTCGTCCGGGGATCTTCTTCCCTGGCTTCGTTTGGCTTCACGGAATCCCTCTCTTACATATCAAAAAATGTTATAAAAACGGGGTAACCTCGCTAGTCATAAGGACCGCTATTCATAAGGGCCACTTATTCATAAGGACCGCTATCCATAACACGTGACTAAATGAATAGCGGTTTTGTATGAATAGCGGTCCTCCTACATAGCGAGCAAAGCATAGACAAATTACCTCGCTATTCATAAGGACTTCCGTTCATAAGGACCACTATTCATAACTATTCATAAGGACCGCTATTCATATAACGCGTGTTAAATGAATAGCAGTTTTCTATGAATAGCGGTCCTTATTAATAGCGAGTGGACCTCATAAAAACTCCTCCATACGGATTTTCTGTCTCCGTAAACTTGGATGCTTTTTTTTTTAACCCCAATTTGCCTCATGATCTATAAGGGAGGTGGTTTCAGCGTTTTCAGTGTTTTCGGATTCCCCCCTCCTATACATGCTGCCTCCCTCCACTCCACCTTGAACTCCCGCATATAAATTGTATTCCCTTCAACTGAGAAAGGCCGCGCAGCGAGATTCCCGAAATCACGATTCTGAGAAAATTCTAAAATTCAACTGTCGAAATAATTTCCACTACCCCCCCCCCCCCCCCCCCCCCCCCCCCCCCCCCATCTCCTCCGCTTCCTCCTTATTCTGACACCCTGGATCCATCCTGCTTTTCTTCCAGCAAGTATTTCTCTTTCAGGATAATTTGTCAAGATTAACGGTCGGGGGATCTTATTTCACGTCCGGCATGAGATGTTTGAAACATTAGTTAGGACCATATCTGGTGGATTCGGGATACTCTTACATCAAGTTGACATTAAAAGAAGCAGAAAAAATAAAGAAACAGATCAATGAAATTTTGAGCAAAATCCGATGATAAATACAGGTAATAAATTTATGAATTTTTGAAGTTGTAATCAGTCAAACACAAATTGTTATGCAAACGAGGTGAAACAACAATCATTGTTCACCTACAACTGATGATGATGATGATGATCCAGGGGGGGGGGGGGGAGGGGGGGGGAGGGGGGGGGGGGGGGGGGGGGGGTATGTCCCATTGAGGCCTGTACGGCATGACTTTCTGAAAAGCACCCTAAACGAGGATTTAAGTCGAGAGGTTTTTGATACCCTATTCAGGGAAACCCGCCAAAAATTTCCGAATTTTAGATCCTTAACGGGATTTTTTTTTTTTTTTTTTTTTAGATTTTGGATAGTATTTTACACCCTATTCGAGGATTGGTTCTTCTTGGCCCTTTTTTGGCCAAAAAGGAAGATTTAAAGACAAAAAATTACTTTGGAACACATTAGGGGCCTACAGAATGATGTTCTCATTGAAAGAATAGGAAAGAACCTTTTTGGATTCATGAAAAAGTATTCACGGGAAGATTTTCAGATCGGCGCTACACCTGACCGGCTCCCGACTGCTACTGTCAAATTTCAATTTCAATTTCAAATGACAATTAAAAGTATTCAACCAATGCCTAAATTCCACTAGTCCACCTTTCATTCTTAAGAAAAACACAAAAGACTTCAAAATTACAAGGGGTGTAAACAATTTAGTCATTAACAAACAGTATGGTATTTTATTAAGATGTATAAGATATATATATATATATATATATATAATGTGATGATGTTGAGTCTACTTTTACCATTCGCTTTGGTTTGGGTGATATAGAACATAGTGGGATGAATTCAAACCAAAGATGACGCAGGATACTCAGGAAATTTAAGCTTCGTCTTTCGACTTCTTCAGAAATTTATTCTGTCGTAGACAGAAGTGATGCCAAGGTCTTGGTTGAATTCCTTGAATTCAACAAGAATATATATATATATATATATATATATATATATATATATATATATATATATATATATATATATATATATATATATATATATATATATATATATATATATATATACATTTATGTGTATATATATATATATATATATATATATATATATATATATATATATATATATATATACACATAAATGTATATATATATATACATTTATTAAAGGGAAATCCAACCTTAACAGCAAGTTGCTTTGAAAGAAAGAGGAAAAATCAGAGATAAAGATTGGTGAAAGTTTGAACGAAATCGGACAAGCAATAAGAAAGTTATGAATTTTTGAAAGTTGTAATCACTATACATAAGGGAATTTCAAATTGGCCAAATAGGTAATGTCACTGTGATGTAGCTGTTGACAACTCCCCCATTCGCTCTAACACACAAAATGACTAAAATGTCACCTTTTTTCAAAATGCATTACTCAGTAGGATCTTTTCATGCATGAGGACCTATAACAATATGCTATCTCCAATATATTTTGAGTACTGCCCCGAGGGTAAAAGCGCCTTGAAGAAAACCGCAAATTAATGATATTTTTGTGTAAAAAAATGGGAGAGTTGTCCACAAACATGTCACAATTGACTCACCAAATTGCCAATTTGAGATTCGCATAGATGTAGTGATCTCATTTTTCAAACATCTATAACTTTCTTATTCCTTGTCTGATTTCTTTCAAACCGTTCACCATCCTGTTTTTCTTATTTTTTTGCTTTCACACAAATCATCTTATTACCAAGGTTGGATTGCCCTTTAAGTACATGTATGTATATTCCATGTAATTCAGCTCTTGGGCTGCCAAATGGATGTAAAAACAAAAACACTTTTCGTTAGAATCGCAGTGAAATCAGTGTGGCCAGCGAAAAAAATACTATTCTGCTAGCGAGCAGCGGAAATTCTGCTAAATCAAAAAATTTACTGCTAAATCAAAATTTTAATCAATAATTCTCTGACAAGCAAAAAAAAAACAAACAAACCAAAAAAAAAACGGTTATCAGCATTTTTTTTTGGGGGGGGGGGGGAGACATTTACTCCAAAATTCTCTGACATGCAACAAAAAGAGGAAAAAAAAGGTTATCAGCATTTTTGGGTGTATTTTTACTCAAAAATCAAACACCAGATTTATGCTAAAATTTTGTGCCTAGCAGAAATCAGAATTCTGCCAACTCTGGCAACGTTGTGTGAAATAGAGCTATAGCGCCATCTCTTGTTGCAATAACAATGAAAAGATATTAGAATTTCGAAATATTGGGTAACCCCGTCTTTGGATTGTAATTTAGACCAATAAAATCTATGAGAGGAAGAAGATGACGGAGTCACACACAAATAGCTGCAACACAGTTTCATCGTTATTTTCGGTGTAAGTCAATTAACGATAATGTTAAATAATACAAATTAACAGGGCGTTTTGCAGTGTAAGAAATAAAAAGTTCGCAACTTCGGGTCTTGCACAACAACGCCGGGTCGAGCCTCTGGCTTCTGCCTCCACCGCCCGCATCCTTGCTGCTGCGAGGACCCAATGGCTCTGCGGCCCAGCCAGGTGCATTTAGAGATTTTAGTATCTAAAGTTACACATCCAATAATGTCAATGTTTTAGGTTATACAGTACCACTCATGCATATGCGAGGTTATCTATACTGTACCTGGTTAGGTAACTACGCAGATGTTGAATATTTATCTCAAGAAATTGATGATATTGATAAACATGACAAATTTGGCATGTCTGTTCTGACATGTCTGACACTTGACTGAATACATTGTCTTTGTCTTTGACTAGAGTCTAGACTATTTACAAGAGTTGTGTGTGTGTGTGTGTAATTGGGTTTTTACAGACGTGTATCGATCAGATATGATTATTTACGTCTGGGACCGACCTTGAACGTCACCATCCGAAAGATGTGACTCGGTCTCGAACCTGAGTCCGCTGAATCAGTTTATAACTTCCACTGCTAGCTGGATTACAGCCAGGCGCACGCCGCGCACCACAACGCCCAGTTTTGGCTCTGGGTTTGTGCTAATGTACCTAACTTTTATCTAGATAAGGCAGTAGACCATCATGACCATAGTTATTTTTTTTTAATATGTTTGTAATTGCCTTGAAAAGTACTGGTTTTTCTTTTTGTTGTTTGTTTTGTTTTGTTATGGTTTTTTTTTCTAAACATTAGCATTATTTATTAGTTTATTTGGTTAGATCTAAAGTAAAAGTTCTGTTATATCACACCAGCTAGCTCCCCGGAGATGTGTTAGGTACCGGAGGTCTGTGACTGATGTGAGGGGGGTATCACCTAGGGTGTATGTGCTGGTGATGGCCTTACGGCGGAGGGTGAATTTGATGTGGTAACATTTCTCTGTATTGAACTTCATTTGCCATATATATATATATATATATATATATATATATATTATATATATATTATATATATATATATATGCATATATTTGGACCTTGGGAAATCCAAGGTCAATATCACATCTAAAATTGAAGAAATCTATGCCAATTTTCCTTAAACTAGAATTGGGGGGGGGGGGGGGGAGCATGTTCTTGCAGTGTAAAAGGAATTACTATTATACATGTTTGATCTATTTCCAGGTCTCTTTTGTCTGTGATCAAGCAGTTGCCATGTTTTCTGTCTCAACTTGACAACCTTCCGATCAACGTCAAAGATAATCTTCTCCATCTCATGTCCAAGAGAGGTCTCCTTACAGACAACAATGTTGCAAAGGTTAGTCAAATCTTCTTTTAAAAATACTTGTAGGTCTACATTTATGTTGGTTTCCTAAAGCCCCTTTCACAATTGGTCTGCGACCAGTTTGCGACCGCCTGCAACAGATTTTTCGGGGTGTTGCACGACCGATCGCTTGGTGTCTTGCGACCACTCGCAGTCGTTGCAGGCGGTCGCACGAACCTGAGGCGGTCGTGACTGGTCGCATCTGAACTTTGAACATGCTCAAAATCCAGACACGACCAGATGCGATCGATTCACTCGCATTAGGTCGTACGACCAGTCGTGCGATTCTCGTATGAGTGTTGTACAACGTTGCACGATTAGATGCGAGAGTTCGCACGACTCAATAGTCGCAGTGGGTGGGCTGGAGGTCGTGCAACACTCGCACGTGCGCTAGCGACCTATAGCGACCAGTCTTGCGAATGGGTGCGATTGTGCTAAGACCATGAGACTGTTGCACGACCGATCGCAGCACATCTTACAACGTTGTACTACCGTTGCACGACTGTATGAGACTGTATGCGACTATTCCTCGGGGGAATATATAGGGGGACTATGGAGATGATCCTCTGCAACAGGGCCCTCCTCTGACAACTTTCTCTTCTTTGTAACTTTCTTCTTTGGCATCTTGACTATTAAGAAGGCCAACTTGAAACTAACTACCGGTCAATTGTCGAAGGGGTTTTTATACCCCATGCCACTCGCACGAATACTCTCACGACCACTTGCACCGGTCTCATTCAATCGCACGAGCGATCGCATGGTCTCACATCCACTCGCACGACCATGCAATCGATCGTGCGACTATTGTGATTGGCGTCAAGCCACTCGCAATCACTCGTGCAACACTCGCATGTGAACGCAAGACCACTCGCACGAGCATATGCGAGCAAATGCGACTTACTCGTGCAACGGTCTCTTCTAGTCGCTTTTGTTTTACGACCGCTGTTGCATTTGTGAATGCCTTTCTGCGACCTGATGAGATCGATGGCGATTGAAGCCTGTTGCAGCCTGTTGTGCGACCAAATGGTCGCAAACGGTCGCAGACCAATTGTGAAAGGGGCTTAACAGGCAAAGATATCAGACTTAATGCTAAACATTTGATTACTTTGAAGTACATGCACTTCACAAGTTCACAGCAAAGTTTGTAGTACTTGGTTGTTTTATACCCTCAAACGCTTTCTTACAATGAAAAAAAAACAACAAAGGAAATATATTTTTTGACTACTTCACATTTTACCAAATCTGTTCATAGTTAGTGAACTTACATGTACATGTAGGTCCATTATAAAGAAAATACTGTTGAAAGGAGCTTTCCCATTGTAGATTATTACCATTGTTTTTTTTTTTTTTTTTTTTTTTTTTAATGCCTGTAGAGCCAGCATGGAAATGAAATTGATTGGTGATCCTAATTTTGCTCCAGATGGTGACATTTGCAGTGGATTTTACTTTGTCAGAGATATACCTGTAGGTTAAGGGATAGGTTTACGATTGAGCTGTAGGTTGGGTTTAGCCGAACTTTAGGTTTAGGCTTGGGGTTGAAACTTTGCTGAGCATAGGAAATTGTCACCAGAGCATGTGTCATAGAATCAACCGATTGATTGTATCTCTCTTTAAATATTTGTTCTTTAGGTTGTGCATAAAAGGACCAAAATCCTTGATCTGAGCGAATCCTCAGTTAGCGACAAGGCTCTTCTCAGACTAGGAGTCTGTAGGAACCTGAGGAAGATAGATCTCAACTCATCAAAAGGAGAGAGGGCAGAGATTACTACCCAAGGTAAGATTGGAACAAGATTTACAGAGAGTTTTGTCTATATACATGTAGACTTATAAGCGAGTTTTAGAAATGATTAGTGAAATAAACTGTTGTATATTACCATAAAAGCATTTTCAATGACTCTATTTCATCTTGGACACATACAGTTATACATGTACATGTATAGGAGATGTTCTGAAATGCCACTAGCATGGATCCCATATGCTGCAAACTCACACTAAATATCTGATTGTCACTGAAGGCATTCTAATATTCCATTAAAGAGAATTCAATGTGGGGTTTATGCCATTACCTTCGGACAAAATAGTCGAACAGAATTACATCATATGTAAGATGATGTTATGCTAACTTTTCCCCCTAGGCATCCAAGCTTTAGCCACATCATGCCCACATCTGAGCATTGTTTATCTTCGTCGTTGTGTCAGCCTTGAAGACCCTGCTACCATAGCCTTAGCTCAGTCATGCCATCAGCTCATGGAACTCAATCTAGGAGGCTGTCTTCGACTCACAAATGCTTCTCTACAAGCTATTGGACAGAACTGCAGAATGCTGAAGAGCTTGAATATTTCCAGAACTAAGGTACAGTACCCTAACCCTAACCATGATTTTCAGGCACTAACTCTCAAATTCTTTAACCAAGCCACTCAACTGTGAATCATATGGATACCTGATATATGTAGGAAGTTATTTATTTAATTAATCATTTTTGTATCTTTATGCAGCTTTTCTAAAGCTAGGGTAGTAGTAGTTTGTAGGCATCTTAAACATCAGTGGGGATGGATATGTGTGCAATATAAATAAAGATTTTTTTTTAGTATAACATTGTTATGATGATATTTAATTTTTAATGTAACAGGTTACTGATGAAGGTATCTTCAGCCTATGCAATGGTGTATGCAAACAATCCCTGACTGAACTTCACATGAATAACTGCATCCATCTCTCAGATGAGGCTGTAGAGGGCATTGTCACATTCTGTCCTAAGATTGCTATTCTTCTGTTCCACGGATGCCCATGTATTACAGGTAGGGGCAGTCATGAATATTTAAGGAAGCTTAGCAAATTGAAGTGGCACAAAAAAGATGCCTCCAGAATTCAAAAGGCATAACTGTTAGCTATGTTGATACATCTAAAATTGTACTCAACTTATCTGAATAAAAGTCTTGGTATTATTTAACCTAACTGAGTCAGTCCAGGTGTACATGTATACTAAATCTGTATTATAACATTTTAGTTCTGCCTCTATGAAGCAAAATGATGCCAATCTTCCCATTTGCGTTCTGGACGCGTCTTTCATGCCACTTTATTTTGCTTAGCTAGCTAAGCTATACTTGTTATTATTATGTTTTGGCATACAATAACCCATAGACAGAGCAGTGGTCTAGAAAGTGGTCTGGGAAATTTGACAACATTCAGGTATACACCTGACGACAGATGTTATAGATTAACAGAAATAGGCTTCACATTTACGAATATCATGTATCAACTAAATATGTTAAAGGGAAATACCTTCCTGACACCAAGTTAATTTGCATGGAGGTAGAAAAATCAGAGTAATGGATAATCCCGTGCCAAGGACAACTACATCTGACAGATACCCTTCAGGACAATTACCCTCCCTCCCCCAGCACCCGTGACCACTCCCTTAGTCAATTATCTAAAAAGTAATTGGGGTAATTTTTGAGGGGATATTTTTGTTGTAAAAGGGATGATTGTCTAGGTAGTCATCCTGATACACTAAGTAGCTCACTAAAACCAGTTCTTTTATCTCTTTTATTTTATTTTATGTTATTTTTGTTTTTTATCTGCAGAGAGATCAAGACAAGCTTTAGAGATGATGCAGGGATCTGGATCTAAGATGAAACAAGTCACATGGACCATCTACTGAGCTTGTTATCATGTGACTTGTCATGTGACTTATGTGACTGGATGAAACAAGTCACATGGACAATCTACTAAACTCTTCATGTGACTTGTCATCATGTGACTTATCATGTGACTAGCATTATGATGAAACAAGTCACTTGGACGATCTATTGATCTCTGATCCGTTGTGGTATCGTACATGTATATTACAGATGATGATTGTACTAAGTACATTTCATGGGACCAACATCACAATCCTATCCTTGGGACTAGGTTATTGAGGATAGAAGCCATAACTGATGGCAGGCACCAACAGACTGACTTTTACTGAAACCTGGATCACCTTGCTTCAATGACGACCACTCTTTCCACTTAAGAGGACCTAGGGAAATTGATAAATGTTATATGTCCAACATTTTACAAGTCGAAACTAACCTTATATATTTGCTGTGAAACTTGCCATAT
The DNA here is from genome assembly GCA_025618425.1 of Heliocidaris tuberculata. Taxonomy (NCBI): domain Eukaryota; kingdom Metazoa; phylum Echinodermata; class Echinoidea; order Camarodonta; family Echinometridae; genus Heliocidaris; species Heliocidaris tuberculata. The sequence goes on along the minus strand of CM046852.1, from coordinate 28,864,627 downwards.
TCTTTCATCAAACATTTCACCTTTTGAGAAATATTTACAATTTTAGTTAGTGTCTTTTTGTTTTGTGTGTTTGTGTGTGACATCTTTTGGTATATAATGCTTTATGGTTTGTTACTGATTGATTTCATTTCAAATGTTGTACAATTCCTTTGGGTATGCTGTAAAGAATTTTATAATTTTTTTTTTAATGGCCAGGGATCAAAACCCTGGACTGCCATATTGTGTGGAGTATATCACACATGTACACAGTATGTGTGATGACAAAAGTCAACGGTAGTAGTCTCCTGATAGTACATGTATTGAAGTGATGATAAGAAAAGAACAATGCCTCTTTGTTTGATGGTGTAGCCTTACTGCTGGACAAAGCAAAGTTAGTTTTGCCTTCCTCATTGCAGGAGCATTGGAATAAGTTTACATAAATACATTTTAGAGAGATATTCTGCAGTTTATACATTGTAAAATATATAAAGCTCAAAATAGTCTTTAGGTTGATGTCTTTGCAATGTATGCAAATATGAAAACTGAAATGAATTTAAGGTATCGACAATAGCTGTAAGACATTCGTTGATGGCAGCGCTGTATTACTTTTGTTGTGATGCCTACTTCCGGTATGGATGTGCATTAGGAGTTTTCCTATTGATCAGCTGATATTATGCCTTGGTCAAGAACGGGTCTAAAATGCTACTGAAAAGTGACTTAAACACTGATATAAGTCGTAAGTGTTTTTGTGGGTATGGGGTTTCACTGCAAAGCAACGATGTGCTGGTCGGAGGAAAATGTAAGTAAGAATGTATTATGTCGTACGTTGATGCAAGACTGACAAGCTCCATTCTCTTCATTTACTGTTGCCTGTTACGCCTCTCTCTGTTAAGAACTTATGAAGTTGTGGAACAGTCAACTTCCAGAAAAATCTTCTTTCTCAGAACTGTCCATTATGACCAATGAAATGATAAACAATATCGGCAACACTTAATGAATACTTTGTGTAGCTGAAGTAAAGCCCCGTCTTAATAGAAACTTTTTAAAACGCCTCGACAGGGTTGATACCGGGTTAGATTTCTTTACCCCTTCCTGTTAAGCCGCTCCTACAGAGGTGTTGACCGGAATCTACCCAGTATAATTTTGCCAAAATTTGTAAGGTCCAACGAGGGTAAAATCACTACTCTACCCCTGCTAATTCCGGACAGCCGTTCTGTTAAGCCCGCTCTCGGGGTAGTTTCTGACCGGACAGCTCGACATTGCGCAATGACTCGAACTCGATTCTCGTGAAATATCACATTCCCCGCATTTTACCTTGTTATAACAAGAGTTTGTTATAACAGTGCTTTTATAATGAGGTTCCAATGTATGTTTCACCGATACACATGTACATGTACTATCTTAATGCAACTCTTCCTCTCTCTGTGTCTGTCTCTCTCTCATTTTTTCTTTGTTGGCCTTCCACTTTCCACTATGCATTATATGTATATTTATTGTATGATCATTTTATTTGGGATGAGGACGTCGACTCAAGCTTTGCATATGACGACCCCTTTTTCTGTGTATGATTTTATGGGACCATACGTGTTAACATTTTGTGAATGTATGCTGATGTATATGGAAATAAATGAACATTAAATTAAATCAAAATTGATGACAATGATTTGGAAATGATGACCCTATCTTGTAAAAGAATGTACAGCAGCCTGAAAGTAAGTGTATACATGTATTTTGTATTCCTTTGAAGGCCTGGAGGGGGGTCTAAATGTAATTTTTCAAAACTAATCTGTAAGTAGTAGTATTTGTTTTGTTTTGTTGCAAATTAAAAGCACCCAATTTTACTGTATGCCCCTATATGTATATGAAATTCTAGCATCTTTTCCATTCATTATTTTATCAAATTTGCTATATGTTAATTTCATGATGTTATGGATTTCATTGTTAAAGAAATTGTTTTAAAATGAATTATATATTTGCAGTTGATTTGTGTTTTGTAATTCTGCTTATGTCATGTATATGAAAAGAGACCTTATAAGGATTTATTTTTGTGTGGATAGTTATGCTGTGGATTTTGTTTAATTCTATAATGTATTTTGTTCATATTCATTCAAAAAATGCATTAATACATGTATATGATTTCTGAATTTAATACAGATTTATACTCATCTGTCATGTTCCATAAAGAGTGTGCAGCATTCCACCATCGTTTAGATGATGATTATAATCTACAACTTTCATTCATTTGTATTTTGTGTTTTAATTTCTGACTTTATGTCTTGGGAAGAAGATGAAATGGGAGAGCTATAGTGAGAGATTGTGTACTAAAAAGCTAGTTGAGAAGGAATGAGAGAAAGAGAGAGAGAGAGAGAGGAAGGAAGGGGGATAGGGGAAGAAACAAGGGAGGATAGAGAGGGGAATGGAAGATAGAAGAGGGAAGAGGAATAAGGGGCATACAATTTTCTGATCTTAGGATAAGATGAGAGATGGAGGATTAGATAATAATTGAGGATTAGACAAAGCATAAACCAGTGCCAGCATGAGAGTTAAAATGCTAGGAGTCCACTGGGCCGGCGCCAGTTGGTGCCAGTTCGCGCCAAAGATTATGTGATTGGCGCGTAGTGGCTCGCTGTGGCGCCGAATTAATGTTCGCTCGGCATGTGTGTCGCCAAGTGGAATAAACTGGGTGTCATATGGCGTGTGCCAAATGCCACCTGCCTTGCATCAAAATGGTGCGTCAGTTTGCGCCATTACACGGCCATTTGATTCCAAATGTCACCATGATGCCGCCATTTGCGCCGATGGACGGCTACTTTGCGCCACTTGGTGATTAGTTTGTGCCAAAGGTCGCAAAATTGGTTTAAACTTGCCGCCACTTTGCGCTACTTGCCGACTATATAAATATCGGCCATCGACTACCTGGCTCTCACAACCTCCTCAGCTGCTGTATGAACAAAATCTCTTCTAGATATTTACAATTTCGATATGTCCGAGGCTTTTGATAATGTTGGAGTGATGATGCTGCTCCATCAGAAGATCATGAGAGATGCTGAGGTGGCCACTGCCTATCAACTTTTGGTGGCCAATCCTGAAGAAGAAGAGCCTCGTGAGAAGAAAAGGAAGCACAAATGGTGGTTTAGACCCATGCTCCACCCACAGCTGAGGGCCGAACGTGGACAGTACCATACCCTCATGAATGAGCTGAGGGAGAATGAAAAGAGGAAGTTCAAGAACTACACCAGGTTGTCCCCAGAGATGTTTGATGAGCTGTTGATCAGGCTTACACCCCACCTGCAGAAGAAGGACACCCACTTCAGAAAGGCCATTCCCCCTGGTCTCAAGTTGTGCGTCTTCATGCGCCATCTCGCCACTGGGGCCACCTATGCCGAGCTGGGTTACAACTTCCGAGTGGGCAAGGAAACCATCCAGAAGTTTGTCCCTGATGTAGCCAGAGCGATAGTGGATGAGTATGCTGCAGAAGTCATCTCCCTCCCCACAACCAATGAAGGCTGGCTTGAGGTTGCAGGTGATTTTGAAGCCAGATGGAATCTTCCTCACTGTCTGGGAGCCTTGGATGGAAAGCACATCCGTATTCAGAAGCCCAAGAACTCAGGCAGCCTTTACTTCAACTACAAGCAGTTCTTCTCGGTTGTCCTGATGGCTCTCGTAGATTCAAAGTACCAGTTCCTGTGGATCGATGTGGGTGGGGTTGGCCATCAGTCTGATGCCCAGATCTACAACAACAGTGAACTGAAGGAGTGCATTGATGCTGGCACTTTAGGCATCCCAGATCCAGCTCCTCTTACCCTATGATGATGACGACCACCCTATGCCGTACTTTTTCGTGGGAGATGATGCCTTCGCCATGAGGACGTACATGATGAAACCCTATGGCCGTCGTAACCTTGACCAACAGCAGAAGATCTTCAACTACAGGCTGTCCAGGGCAAGGCGTGTTGTTGAAAACGCCTTTGGTATTCTGGCCTTGCGTTTCCAGTGCTTCCTTGGCCAGATGAGACAGGAACCAGACACAGTCCGCCTGCTCGTTGAAGCTGCCATCATGCTGCACAACCTCATCAGGAAGCGCTATCAGGCACTGGACTTCCGCATGTTGGACCAGGAGGATGCCCAGCACAACCTCATCCCTGGAGCTTGGAGAACTGCCGCCATCACTGAGGATTTGGACAGGCCCATCAGGGGAAACAGGGACACTGAGCTTGCCAAACGCCAGAGGGATACGCTCAAGTATTACTTCAACAGTGCAGGAGCGGTTGCATGGCAGGATAAGATGGTCTAAACAACTTTTTGTAGTACTTTTGCACATGAGTAAAGACTGTCTTAGAAAACATTGATTGTGATATTGTATTTCACTATGGACTGGTGTGATGCACTAGTCTGGTTAAAGGTATAAATAAGGAGTACCTGCACTCTGATTTCATTTTGACAGACACTGCCTAGAAATCATTCTTTTATTGCTCATGTCACATAAAATGACATTCTGGTACACATTGATGTTGGTGAGAACTGGAGAACATGTTAAATCTAAAGAAATTTCAAAATGTATAACCATGTTGGCAAAGTAGCAACACAGAAAAACATATATGGGACTGTAATGAAAGAATATTTGCCGAGTGGCGAACACAAAAAATAACGCCATGTTTTAACTTCGAATTTTACAAATATTCAGCACATTTTAGTTGAATTATTTTCATGGAAAAACATTAACATAAGATGCTTTTAGGAGGGAAGCAAACAGATGGGAAATCTTTTGAAAGATTTTTCACCCATTACCGATACTCCAGATTACTTTTAACATAGTGCTCTTTGTGATATTGTATTGTTGTATGAAAATTTTTGTCATATTGAATTGTGTTATGCAAAACTTAACTTTATTACTTTGCAATAAAGCCCAACACTCATGACAATTATTTCTTTGTGTCAATATGTCCTATAAATGATAAAGGTCTAGTACTGACATGTTATTTGTAGAAAGTAAAATTTATTCATGTTTAGCAGTTAAAAAATAGAATGCATATCAAATATTCCTAAACTACTAAAGTACTTTTGCTGTTTTGGTAAATTACTAAATAGCAAAAGTAAATTAGTAATTTAAGGAAAAAATACATGCATTAATATTTGGCAGTATTTATTATTTCACTGTTAAACATTTAAGCCATTCTACCAATTGGCCCCGAACAATATATTATTCACAACAACTTTGTAACAAAACAACAATAAATCACAAATGATATTTTTTATGGAATTTTAATGACATAAGGAAATATGCTTACATCACAAACAAAAACAATCATCCAACTGTCCAATAATATCCATAAACATATTAAAGCTCCATGAAAAAGTGTCAACCATAGTAAAAACACAATGCTCATTGAGTGTCAAAAATAGTGACAAACGCAATGCTCCATAACCGTCAATAAAAACACTGCTATTCCTGTTCTATAAGTCCTCAATGGAGGGTTCTGCCTGTGTGGCTACGTACTCCCTCATGTAGTCACATGACTGGCTCCCCCCACACTGAAGTTGTTGGAGGATTGGCGTGCCACTGCCATGGGTTGGGTTGCCACATCTGGTCAGATGTATCAACCTGGGCCTGGAGAGGAGGCTGTCCATAAGAAGGCCCAGGTTGAGCAAACTGCTGCCTTGACTGTTGCTGCTGGAACTGGGGTGCAGTCTGCTGTTGTGTCTGTGGCTGGAACTGGGGTGCTTGCTGGGGGGTTGGCTGGGGAGCTTGCTGAGGAGCTTTCTTCTGCTACTGACCACGCCTCTTGTCCACGTCCCTCAGAGCAGCCTGCACGATGTCATTAATGGCACCAGAGGCTTGGTGATGAATGTCATCTGGCATTATCCTGAGGGAGGAGGTGACGTACTTCCCAAAGTCTATGCGCTGCTGCACCTCGGGGTCAACATGGGCTTGACCCTGGGCTGCCAGGTAGTGTAGGATGTCCCTGGTCTGCTCTCTGCTACTTGCGATGATGGCACGGTGTGGGTCTCTGGGAACAGGAGCAAGAGGCAGAGGCCGAGCTGGAGGGGGAACACAGCCAGCAGCAGGAGCAAGGGCTGGAGGGCCAGCACCAGCAGGAGGTGGGCTGTTTCGGTCCTCATCTTCATCCTCAGCATCCTCCTCGAGGTCGCTCTCAGCAGTTGCGGCTGTTGCTGTGCGGGCTGCGGCCAGAGGTGCTTGAAGCTGCAATGGTAAATGACAAAGCATATTAAGTATTACTATATGAGGTTGTATGTTGAAAATATTTTGATTTATTTGCCATTTATTATGAGGAAATATTTTCAGATATTTCTAGATGTGAAATTGCATGCTCTATCTTGACAAATTGTCAATAAATTCTTATAAATTTAACAGTTTTAGGTTTATTTTGAAATAGTTATTGAGTGTGAAGAGTATGATTGGTTGCATGTTCAATCCAATTTTACATGATTTTATTTTCAATGTTGTAATTGGGATATATAAATTTACTTTGAAACATTGGCTATTATTTGTTCTTATAATGGAAATGACATCAATAATTTTGTCAACCAGGGTTATAACAGTTTGGACATAACATTAAATACTTACAGATGGAGTCGAACGAATGTTCACTTCATGAACAAACGGCATCAGGAATTCCCACCGGTCCCACCTCTCCATATTGTGGAAGCTCCAGCCCGCCTGCCCCGACTTCCGATACTTCTTGCGAAGCTTGCCCAGGTCCTTGCGCAGCGTTTTGTACCAAGTGTAGATGTCTTTGACGTCCACCTCTAGCTGGTCGGCCAGCCTCTTCCAGGCCTCATCTTTCTTGTCAGGTTGGGCCCACATGGCATCCCGCTTGTTGTAGACGCCCTGGCACCCCAGCAAGTAGTCTTTTGCCTCTTCCTCCTGAGTATCATTAAGCTTAACGGTCCTCCGCCTCGCTCCAGAACCGCCCCTATTCCTCTGCCTCCTGTTTGTGGGTTCTTCCTCTGTCTCCTTGGGAGAGGAAGGCCCAGCTACACATAGACAACAAATACCCATATTTGAAATAAATATAAATTATATGGTACTGCTGTAAGAAATAAGTAATAACATATTACCGAGATCACTCTAAATAGTACATTTTTATCAACAAAACCATCAACCAAGATGCACCGATCAAAAAAGACACCATTTATGCTCCCACTAAGTTTTTGATATTACAAATGACAACACAGTATAGTGCTAACACAATACAATTACAGTCCACAACTTAAGTCCATAAAGTTACCACAGGAGGCAGTGGATAATCTGGACCTATATGATTACTTACCAGGACTTGCTTGTGCAACCTCCTCTTCAGCCTCACTTGCATGGTGACTGGAAAGGGGTGTAGGTGAAGCTGGGGAGGGCTGGTCTTGTTCTTGGGCCTGGGGTGGAAGGTCTGGAGCAACATCTTGGACAGGGGTAGCAGGTCTTGGAGCGGAGCCTCTATCAGCTTGAGCCAGCGCCACCACGCGAAAGTCTTCATCCTCTTCGTCATCTTTGCTGCTTGCAGGGGGCCTCGGCCTGGAGCTCAATTTGCGCTTCTTGGGTTGGGGGTCCTTCTTCTTGGACTGCTCAAGTTTGTCATTCTTCCCCTTGCTACTGCCTTTGTTGCCTTTTGGAGGCATCTTCTTTAAAATTATGTGAAATTGTGAAGGAAAACTGCGTCTACAGAGGTGTTGTCGAGTCGAATACTGAAAGTTGTGTGAGAAAGTCCTGCGATGCAGTCAAGCTTTTTTTAGGCGGCAAGTGGCGCCGAATGGCGGAAACCAAGTGGTATTTGGCGCGAAATAGTCACCAATCAGGTGCCGTTTGGCTCGCGCCACTGTTAATTTGGAGCGCTTTGGCGCGGACTATCCGCCTCTGTGGGAATTATTTGGCGCGTAGTGGCGCCACGTGGCGCAAAATCTCATTGGCGCAACTTGGCGCGCGCCATTACATTCCAGTGGATTCCAATAGGCGGATTGTTTGCGACATTTGGTGCCACTTGGTGGACACTTCGCGCTGATTGCTTGATGCAAGTGGCGCGACGAAAATTTCAAACATTTTGAAATTTTCTTGCCGCCAAACTCAATTTTTGCCGCCGTTACGGGCCACTACGAGCCAGTTGGGAGGCAGTTTGAGCCACTGCACGCCACTAGGCACCTTATTGGCGACACTAGGCGCCACAGCAAGCCACAGCAAATTGCATTGGCGCGAACTGGCACCAACTGGCGCCGGCCCAGTGGACTCCTAGCATTATAAAATAGACATCGGATGAGGGGAATGGGGTGTTCAAAATGAAATTGAAGAGACAGTAATAGAGAGTGAAGACGTGAGAAATAGATAGGCACGTAGGAAGAGAAGAACCAGTGCCAGCATGAGAGTAAGATAGACATCGGATGAGGGGAATGGGGTGTTCAAAATGAAATTGAAGAGACAGTAATAGAGAGCGAAGACGTGAGAAATAGATAGGCACGTAGGAAGAGAAGAACCAGTGCCAGCATGAGAGTAAGATAGACATCGGATGAGGGGAATGGGGTGTTCAAAATGAAATTAAAGAGACAGTATAGAGAGTGAAGGAGTGAGAAATAGATAGGCACGTAGGAAGAGAAGAAGCAGTGCCAGCATGAGAGTAAGATAGACATCGGATGAGGGGAATGGGGTGTTCAAAATGAAATTGAAGAGACAGTATAGAGAGTGAAGGAGTGAGAAATAGATAGGCACGTAGGAAGAGAAGAAGCAGTGCCAGCATGAGAGTAAGATAGACATCGGATGAGGGAAATGGGGTGTTCAAAATGAAATTGAAGAGACAGTATAGAGAGTGAAGACGTGAGAAATAGATAGGCACGTAGGAAGAGAAGAACCAGTGCCAGCATGAGAGTAAGATAGACATCGGATGAGGGGAATGGGGTGTTCAAAATGAAATTGAAGAGACAGTAATAGAGAGTGAAGACGTGAGAAATAGATAGGCACGTAGGAAGAGAAGAACCAGTGCCAGCATGAGAGTAAGATAGACATCGGATGAGGGGAATGGGGTGTTCAAAATGAAATTGAAGAGACAGTAATAGAGAGTGAAAGAGTGAGAAATAAATAGGCACGTAGGAAGAGAAGAACCAGTGCCAGCATGAGAGTAAGATAGACATCGGATGAGGGGAATGGGGTGCTCAAAATGAAATTGAAGAGACAGTATATAGAGAGTGAAGACGTGAGAAATAGACAGGCACGTAGGAAGAGAAGAACCAGTGCCAGCATGAGAGTAAGATAGACATCGGATGAGGGGAATGGGGTGTTCAAAATGAAATTGAAGAGACAGTATATAGAGAGTGAAGACGTGAGAAATAGATAGGCACGTAGGAAGAGAAGAACCAGTGCCAGCATGAGAGTAAGATAGACATCGGATGAGGGGAATGGGGTGTTCAAAATGAAATTGAAGAGACAGTAATAGAGAGTGAAGGCGTGAGAAATAAATAGGCACGTAGGAAGAGAATGGAGAGAGGGGTGAAAGGGGAAAGGCTAAGAGAAGAGAGAGAGAGAGAGAGAGATGGTTAGAACAGTAAGTTTTGCAGATGAGAGCAGACAGGCAGAATAATGGGATACAAGCAAGAAAATTATCTATCTTTAATATATATCAAAAATACAAATGTAAGAAAAAATATAACTAAACTCCGATTAAGCGCACATAGCTTACCCATAGAAACGGGGAGATATAAAAGACAAGAAAAAACGCCCCATCACTTACGATTATGTGAAGATTGCAAAATAAATAAATAAAAATAGAAAATGAGAGAGAGAATAGTGAAATATAGACTGATTTAAGATAATTATATAGACTGAAAGAGAAGGATAATGAATAGATGAGAATCACGAGAGAGAGACTAAAAATGTGAATCAGACAGGGAGTATAGGAGAGAGAGATCGAGAAAGAAATAGAGGGGGGGGGGGGGGGGGAGGGGGGATTGCGATGTTACAGATTGAGAAAATTCAATTGCAGACGGAGGGTCGATCTGTTCATGACAAGCTGGCCGAGTGAATGTAAAGCTTGAATATATACAGTACAGAGAGAAATGTTCAGCAGAGAGAGAAAGAGAGGGAGAGAGAGAGAAGCATTATCGCGAGCAAAGAGTGGGTTTGTTGTTTGTTTTTCTATATTAAATATCAGAAATATACCTCGCAATAACTCTTGTACATGAACGTATAAGCATACGAACTTATACATTTACAACGGACCTATAATATTCAGCTCACGAACTTTACATGCACGAATGACCTGTACTGAATATTGTTTGTACATACAGCTACAGAGATCCGAAAGGATAATGCGAATCATATCTTTGGCCTCATATTTTTGCACCGATATCTATACTGTATTTCAGTGCACAATCAACTTCGCCTGGTAAGTATTACGTATACAATCCTCTTTCTCTTCAGATGCACTAGATTTTGTAAACATGCTAAACCGAGTGTATATATTATCTACATAGTAGACTTCATGCGGGTGTGATTATAAATACATGTATATATCTACATAATTATACTTAATGCGTCCATCATGTGGGAACAAACGTGCATATGTGAGGTTCGTGCATTATTCATGCAATATTTTGTACTGAAATGATATACTCGTCTTCATGATATATACTTTTCTGTTTTTGTTATATGGTAAGTGGTTCAGTGCAGACCTGTGCTTGTCAGTGGCGGTTACGACTCGGTCTCAGAGAGGGAGAGAGAGAGAGAGAGAGAGAGAGAGAGAGAGAGAGAGAGAGAGAGAGAGAGAAAGACTTAATATTATAGGCCCATATGCACGTCTTGTTTTGTAAGATTACAGGATTAAAACTGATAAATGATTTTCATACCGAAATCCTACGTTCGTTGTTTTTGTATTATGATTCTATTGTATCAGGTGAATTATTGACTCGTAATTTAGGTCTACTTACATCTAGCCTGGAGCGATGGATTTTTGCCAGGGTAAGCCTCATATTGGTGAGAACCCTGATCGGCTGATTGCTATTGAGAAGGACTGGGAAAAGTGGTATGATGACGACAATAACTGTGACTTCGAAATACATGACAGTCCGTGAGTATACTTGAAATAAGCTTATTCATTCATCCGCTCACCCGAGTTTCCTCACCTGAGTTTCAGTTTCAATTTAGTTTCATTTCATGCTTCACACAAATAAATGATAATGAATTTCAGATATTGGTATTTATATAGGCTACAATATCCAAGTAAACAGTTAAATGATATTATATTACAACAAACAAAATTCATTGTTATATTTGACTATCATTATTTCATTCATTCCATCATCATTTTATATTGATATAAAAAGTCAATCCTCTAATACGAAATATGAATATTCTTGCAATGCCAATTTTGATTTGCACAACTGAAAATGAAATTTATTCGACTTTTGATACTATAATGAAAATATTGTTACTACAATTTTAATTAATTTCATTATTTTGACAAGTATTAGTGAACTGATTGTTTCAATGTTTTTATCAGCTTGTACATTACATTGTAACCATTGCAATTCAGCCTTCGGGCTGCACGGCAAGAATGGAAGTTGATCAATAAAATCCTTCAATCAATCAATCAATCAATCATTCAATCATAATTATATTTGATTAATTAATCATTCCACTATTTTGCGATGTCTGAAACACTTATACTTTCAGCTAGCAAGGCTTATGCTGCTTCCAGAAAGTTAAACGATGGTGAAACTGATTTCTTCTCTGTTTCTCCTAGATGGTTAGAGCGATGTATTGATAAGGTTACAGGAGGAAAGACCAATCTCAGATGGTTCGTTCCTCTCTGTGAAAAATCCCCCGCAATGAAATGGTAAGATTGGATTTCATTCCTAACTACTGAAATGAATTCCCTTTTCTGTACCGTCGTCCATCACCGTTTCCCATGCAAGGCGTACGCCCCCCTATTATTTCATTATCTCCCCTCTCTCTATTCTCTCTCTCTCTCTCTCTACCTCTCTTTTTCTCTCTCTCTCTACCTCTCTTTTTCTCTCTCTCTACCTCTCTTTCTCTCTCTCTTTCTCCCAACAAATCAGTATCTGCCTATATTTCCTCCGATACTCATCTTTGCTGATACTTGACTGCTACCATACTTGTGAATAATGGATGTGTATCTATTTTTTTCTATTATTTTTTTAAAATCTTGTCATGTTCTCATGAGGCCTATATGTGCCTTTCCACTTGCAGTTTTCTTATTTTATCTCCATTCTGAAATTATTGACTATGTGTTATATCCCATTGTTTAAGACTTTTGACCCTAATTTTACTGAGAACATGCAGTTAAAACGGGATACATCACTACTGTAATTTAGACCACCCCCCCCCCCCTCCCCTCAAGACAACAAAACTTAAATTAAAAAAAAAAAAAAAAGCATCTGTATTCTGCAGACTGTCATGTCGATTTCAGTAATGTTTTTGAATTATAGGCCTGCACTTTGGCTAAGAGTATAGTCGCATTTTAAAACTACTCCATGCATGCAACCACACACCCTCCCCAAATTGTACGTACATATAAAAATATGGAAATTAATGTCATTAAATTGAAAAAATATGATTCTTAACATATTTCATTAAGAATGAAATGCTTTTTATTTTATTGCAGGTTATATGATAATGGTAATGAGGTGATTGGAGTAGAACTGGTCGGGAAAGCTATTGAGAAGTTCTTTAACACACATGGTATGAAATACACTCAATCAGACATACCCCAGCTACAGTATGGGTGCTTGTATCAGGTAATGAATGATTGAAATATGATTTATATGACAATATGTATATACTCGGATGCCGAGTGGTCATTATGATAATGGTTTCTGAAACTAATGTCAGAGTCATAACTTTCAAAGTATACTATTTATAGGCATGATAGGAAACGCATAAAGATTTCATCATGCGCTATTCAATATTTTGTGAGTTATGATATTTTAATGATTGTAATTTATTGCGTTATTACTTCATAATATTTTGTCTTCCTAAAAATTTTGTGATTTTCGTTCAGCTATTACAGGTCGTCATTCTTTTTGAATTGTTTGGTACATATAGCCGTTTTGTTATTTTTAGCACTGAGTGAAAACTATGTTGTGATTCTTCACGAAGTCTAACATTCATTACTATAATTCAAGACTATCTTTGGTGCAGTGGCTAGGTCATGGCTAGACCACAGGGGTTATAGGTTTAAAAATCAAGTCACTGTTATAAGAGTAATTCTTTATTTGTGCAAAGTGATTGACTTTAATTCCTTCCTGTTTGGCAGAGTGAAGATAAACGAATCAAGATATTCAAGTGCAACATATTTGACGTCACAATGTGAGTCAGTGTTTTTTTTTTTTTTTTTAAATATATATTCTGTTGTAAACCAAGTTGATGTGATCATGGTGGATTTTGTAACACAAAACATGAGGTAGCCTTTGCAGAAAGAAACAACATAGGCAAAACTGTCACATTTTTAGAAAGCAGTGGCTATCCTTCTTTCGTAACTTAATCTTTATTGGATATCGCATTATAATTAAATATAACTTATAAGATCTGAAAGTTCAGAATTATGAAATACTCCTTATAAGAGCCTGCACCTTTGAATGTTTTTTTTTAATAACATTTATACAGTGCGATATAAAATGCTGTAAATTATCACCACCATCATCATCATCATTAATTTTGTATATATTTGTTAGAGATATGATTGGGGGACCAGTCGATGCTGTATGGGAGAGAGGTTCTTTGCAGGACATTGATCAACATGAAAGACCAAGGTATATTATATAATTGATAGCCTTCATAATGATGTGACATATGAGTTTGTATTTTTTTTTTTTTTTTTAGATATTAAAAAAACCTGTTTTTTTTTTTTTTTTTTTTTTTGGGGGGGGGGGGTTAACAAACACACCCCCCCCCCAAAAAAAAAATAAGAAGAAAGAAAGCACAAGTTTCAAACTCATCACAAAAATATGGTGACGTATAGGTACCAAATTAGACTTTTTTAAAAGAAAAAAAGAGGAATTTCTTGCATTATATAAAAACTCGAAGGGGTTAAATTTTAGCAAGTTTTAGATCAATATGATATCTTTTTATAATGAATTTTTTTGCCGTTTAAAAAATATGAAATATTGGCATTATCATTCTGTCCGACCGGACAAATCTGTATGCCGAAATTATTTGACGAAGAGTGGTGGAATAGACAAATTATTGATATCACACATGAACTCCTGTCTTATCCCTATACTTCACATCCCCATTACAAGATATGGTGACATCCTCTTATCAGTTTTGAAGCCTGGTGGTAGAATACTCGCTGAAACATTCGAGGTCATCGATCACGGGACATCTCGGACGACGTCGGATGATGGAGAAGGACATGATCATCATCATCATAAGGGAGCAAGTGAAGAACATACTCCTCATTCCGTCAATGCAGCCGACTTCGACAGACTTTATGGTTTGTTCAACAAGTCACACCTTTTTCATTTTATAAGCCTTTGATATTGTTTTGTCTGTGCACATAAAATTAGATGTTATATATTTCTCCAAATTTATAAATGCGTGTTATGAATATTATAGTGACTCTTAGTCGTTATGCCATTGCGACCAATATTCATTGAAAACTTATAGATTACCAGCTAATCCGGTGCTATGGAAAATTACATGCAAATACCTGGAATTTAAAAAAAAAATGGAGAAAATGCATTGGTACAGCATGAATTGGTCATGAAAGAGGTATAGGGAATATGAAATGAAATTTCTTGTTGTGTATGCTTGGGGTCCTTTTTGGTTCGAACAGTTATTAAAATATTTTTAAAATTGTACTCGAAGTGGAAATGATAATTATGATAATGGTAACCTATATGGAGAAAGGTCCTTCGTCCATGCCGCTCCCGTTCTCTTGAACTCTTCCTTTTTATATGAGACAATTATATTCCATAGATCATTCAGTACACAACTGAAAAGGTTATATGTTTATCTAAGATTCCATGAGTTTCAATTTCAATTCAATTCAATTCAGTTCATTTATTTCACATCTCATAAAAAGTATAGAAAATATATGAATACAGTTAGAAAAAACCCAACATAACAAGAAGATCAACACTAAAACAAGAATATATAAAACATAATTCATAATATAATATAAATATTTCATCCCCTGCATGACGCCATGAGCGTCACGCAGCGTGACGGACGTGAGCGCTATACAAGAAGCCACCATTATTATTATTATTATCATTATTGTTGTTGTTGTTGTTATTATTATTATGTGGATTATATGTGAACTATTTTATGTAACCTACATATTCATTGTTGTCGCACCTTGATCGAAATATTCGGATAATTATGTGCGCGTTATAAATTCATATTATTATCATTAATCATCATTTTAGGAACTGTTAAATTATACTGCAAATAATTTTGGATTATTTTTTGTACATTACATTCATTGTCAGGCTACCATGATTGTGTCAATCTTTTCTTGAAAATGTATTTCTTTTCCTCCCATCTTTCCCTCTCAATTCCTCTCTTATTTACCTTTCTCCTCCTCTCTCTTCTCTCCCTCTCTCTCCCTCCCCATTTTACTCTATATCTCATCCGTCTCTCTCATCTCACCCCCTTCTCTCTCTACCCCCCCCCCCCCTCTCTCTCTCTCTCCCTCTTACATGCAGGAGAGCGATGTAACATGGAGGTTTTAGCTGAGGAGTACTGGGGAGCAGATTATAAAGTTGTAGACAAGGGGCAGCCTTACTCATGTATCAATACCATCCGACTTATCACCTTGAAATCATTTTTTGTTATACATGTACATGTACGTCTTCGAGATTTTGGTGGAGTTTGCTCGCATATTTCACCAATCTGAACTTGTTTTATTGGTTGAACGCCACTTAATGTTATTCTGGGGGAGGGGGGGGGGAGGGGTTAAAAGCTTTCTATTAGTATAGTTATCTTAATATTTGGGATTGTCTTCTGATGTCTACTTTAAGATAATACAATAATACCCACGTTTATATTTCAAGTAGAGCCTACCTCATGTTATTCATGTTATTGAAAAAGGTCCTTTTTAAGAAGTTTGTCATTAACCTTATGATTTTAGAAAGGTTACATTGAGGAATAGACGTATATGTATAGTAGACTCATCCACAAGAGAAAAATTGCTGGATACAAATCATTTCCATCTTTTACACTCTTAACAAAGTTTCCAACTGTCTGACAATTTGGGGTAACTTTAATGCTCAACATCAAATTATACAGCAGAAAGCCTATTTGTAAATGGATGTACAAGCCTCATAGATCGAATTGCAATGCATTTTATTCTGGTCGTGTGTCGTTCGTCTTTCAATTTCTACGACCTTCTATTTGTATATAAAACATTAAAATAAACATTTACGTATTCCAAATGAATATGCCCAATATATATATATATATATATATATATATATATATATAGGCCTACATTATGTTCAATCCATTTAATTTTTGTTCATTTAAGTGAAAATAATAATTTTGCAAACTTGGTTTTGTACAATGCCAAATTGGGGGGGGGGGGGGGATAAGCTGGGGGAAAATAATGCTCAGTTTTAATTTGCATAAAACATTGAACATTATTAAGCAATTATGCATCCAAACTCATTTAATTCTCCGTCTTAATCTCTTTATTTTTTAATACAGTCTTATTTATTACTTTTAAAAAATATGACTGGTGGACATTGTTTGAATTAGATTGTTGTGATCATCGCAATTCAGTCTGCGGACTGGGAGAATGGATTTACTCGATAACATCCGGAATGAAACCCTGGGGGAAAATCATTTTTAATGAAAAGAGAGGATAGAGGGACGCAATTTTTAAAAACTTCCATAAAAATCGGTTAAGAAATTAGAAAGTTATGAAAGTTTGAAAAGTCTCAATTTACTTTCTATGGCGATCCTCAAATTGGCAATGTTGCTTCAAAATGACAGGTGTAGTATTTTCCCCATTATCTCTCAATGTGCAGCTTGTCTCCTTCTCAGCTCAAGATATATCATGGAGAAATGTATTTGACACAACATATGTTGAGTTCACAAAAAGACAAGCATCGTTTTTAGAGATAATGGAGAAAAATATGAAATTTTGTGTAGAAAACACATGGAGAGGTGTCCTACTCAACCTGTCACTTTGAAGCAACATTGCCAATTTGAGGATAGCCATAGAAAGTAAATTGAGACTTTTCAAACTTTCATAACTTTCTCATTTCTCAACCGATTTTGATGGAACTTTTTAAAAATTACTTCTCTCTATCCTCTCTTTTCATTAAAAATGATTTTTTCCCAGGGTTCCTTTTTTCCTTTCATAATGATTACAAAAATCCTGCAATCAAAATAACTGACCCCAATATTTTCAACAGTTATATCAATCTATATATCTGCCTATCTTGGTGCCCCCCCCCCCCACGACCAAATAATAATCTGAAACCTTGTCCATATGGTACTCATAACACTTATTATCTGTATAGTTTGCAAATAGGCATAGAAATTGATTTATAGACATGCAAGTATATTGTTACAGAAATAAATTTGTATAAATCTATACATGCAAGCATCTTTTTACACATTGATTTATTCTTTAAAAGTTATGCACATGTGCAAAAATAATGATGATGTTACTACTACTACTAATATTACTACTATACTACTACTACTACTACTACTACTACTATTACTACTACTACTACTACTATTACTACTACTACTACTACTACTATTACTACTACTACTACTACTACTACTACTACTATTACTACTACTACTACTACTACTACTACTACTACTACTACTACTACTACTACTACTACTACTACTACTACTACTATTACTACTACTACTACTACTACTACTACTACTACTACTACTACTACTACTACTACTACTACTGTTATTAATAACAATTATAATGATAACAATGATAACAATGATAATAATAATAATTACCATTAATATTATTATTGTTATTGTATTGATAAGTACTTAGCAATTGTAAGAAAACGAAATGTATATTCAGATGTAAATGTCAGCCATTATTTTGTGTTTTTATAGAGCCCTAATGAAGTTCACAGAAATTCAGAAATTTTTTTCATTCATTTCGGACAGGTACGAAAGTTAAATCATGTGGTGACCCCTCCTTCCCCCCCCCCCCCTTCCCCTCTTTCCCCCGAATTTCAAAATGGCGAGCCACTGTGTGTAGCGGCTGCGGTTTGCTGTCTCATGATAAATGCAAAATAAAACAATATGGTCATGAAATATATGTTTATTTTTTCCATATATATATATATAAAGAGAGAGAGATATATATATATATATATATATATATATATATATATATATATATATACATGTTAATCTAATAGATGGAGGAATAGAGAGAAGGTGAAAAGAGGGATAAAAAGATAAAGGAGGAAAAAATAAGATGAAAAAGAGTGGTATAACAAGAGATAGAGAATGGAGGAGGGAGAAGGGAGACAGACAGAGGAGTGGGAGAGAGAGGGGGAGTGGGGGAATCAGCATTCGAAAATGAGAGAAAGATCGAATACATGTATCATGATGACTTCGATAAGACTTGCCAACATAGAGATGCTTGCCAAAGATCAGTCCTTTTTTTTTCATGTAATTTTCTCTACTCTTGTTACTTCGAAGCTACCATAATGCAGTAGGAGTTGGATTTTGATCGTGCAATTTAGTCAAATCAATCGTCATTATTTATTTTTATACTTGACTTGTTTGTGTCAGTCTGAATCATCTGCCTCGGAAGTCTGACACAGTTCTACTTGAGGTTAGATACTAAGACAGGACGACAGTAGACAGTGAGGCCTTCAGTCTTGGACGATAAATTGTAAGTAAGCAAGGCTTTTTGAAGATCTAGAGTAATGATTAACATTAGAACTCAGACAGCTCACTTTTGTCTCGCACAGCCTCCCTGCACCACCACCAGTGCCAGTACTGCAGTGGCAGTGGCAGTGCAGTCAGTGCATAACAACACCAATTCCAAGAAGCTCACTCGCGATTGCCCCACCGCTTCACGCCCGTCTCACTCTTCTTACAAGTTACATGTCTTACTTTTAGTTTTACTTTCAGCCAGAGTTTTGGTCAGTTATCTCCAAAATGACAGGAGGAACTAGGCAAGATTAAAAATTTTATGTACATTACCATGATTACCGTGATTACAGACACCAGAAGATGAATTAAGCTTGTGTGACTGTGTGTAGCCTGGAACTTGGAAGGCTCTTTGAAGAGTAAAAAAAAAAAAAAAAAAAACTGACGCTACTCTTTACAGAACCTGTATTTTTTAATCTCACTCTGCAATAGAGCAGCCATTTTAGAGTCTAAAGAACCTCTTGAAAATCACCTTTACCCTGAGCCAGCTTCTCTCATCTCCCCTTCACCATAGCTTTAGAATATTAAAACCCCAATTTTTACCCTAGAAAAAAAAAATATCGGAAGAAAAATGTGAAATATTAATTTTGATGGTTACCTGTAGGTTGAATGTTGTCCGAACGATGCCCCGAAAAAGCCTTCACTGCGCTCGTAGACCCGGAAGTGTCCCGTAATGTCCTTGACTACAGACATACAGTCACGCAATTTTCAGATCAATCATACGTTAGACAAGACCGCTAGCTACATGCATGCTGAAGAGTGAAGACGCACGGTCAATATACATGCGAGGCCCGCGCGCTCGTAGCGGTCTTGTCTAGCGTATGGTGGATCTGAAAATTGCGTGATTGACTAGGTCAATGACATTACGGGACACTTCCGGGTCTACGAGCGCAGTGAAGACGTTTTCGGGGCATCGTTCGGACAACATTCAACCTACCGGTAACCATTAAAATTAATATTTCACTTTTTTTCCCGATATTTTTTAATTTTAGGGTAAAAAATGAGGTTTTAATATTCTAAAGCTATGGTGAAGGGGAGATGAGAGAAGCTGGCTCAGGGTAAAGGTGATTTTCAAGAGGTTCTTTAGACTCTAAAATGGCTGCTCTATTGCAGAGCGAGAATAAAAACCAGGCTCTGTGAAGAGTAGCGTAGCGTCACCCTTTTTTTTTTTACTCTTCAAAGAGCCTTCCAGGCTAACTGTGTAAGTGTAACTGTGAGTAGTGTGACCTCAGTCCTCGCATGTGTGTGTGAGTGGGTCAGGAAGTTCATTTTTTAATATTATGTTGATGACAGTGAAGATTTTTCAGATGAGAAAAAGTAAAACACAATTTTGTAATTACCACTGACAATGAGTCCTGAACAATCCATCTGATATGGCACTGGCAATAATTGGTCAGGATCATTCACACTTTTGCGAGGTGATTAGTTGGGTTAGGACATATTCTTTATGATCGGTATGCTAGGCACTCTTCAGAAAAATGGAGGAAGATGAATTGAACTTTTTAAAGCTCACAGACAGTCTCGGTAGCAAAAACAAGGCTGGCTAGAAACTTATCTAACATAGTCACATACTATTCTCCTTTTATCATAAGACACATGTACAAGATTATTTAACATTCCATTCACGATTTCGAACAAATTTTAGTGTAAATATCTGTAAGAAACGCTTGGTAACGGCTTTTCACTGCCTCACGCTAAGACCATATCCACCCGAAGGTTCCCCGCACAATAAACCCAGCGCTTCGCACTGTGTGCAGCGTATTCTATAACACACAGCAATCCCTATGTGCGTAGTGTGTGTGGCCGTTGTTTGAATTTACATCCCCTCTTTTTTGGGCCAGGGATTTTTATTACTTTTCACCTCTCATTCGATAAATATTTCACTTGAGGAGGAAAAAACTTCACAGCATCTTAGTTATGTTAGTACCGTGCTGTTTATTAAGTAAAATCAAAGAAATCTCACGAAAAGTTTTTGAGAGCTTCCCAAAACTATCTTCTACCTTTAAAGAACATTTCTCTAAGTCAACTCAGAGTCACTCACACATATACGAGGTTAATAATTATTATAGATAACCACGCACTCCATACCTTCATACCACAGAGAATTGCCTTATTTACAATAACCTCGCACAAATGTGAGTGCCCATAGCGACTGTGTGATCTCTGGCACACGTGTGCGTCTTGAAGGAGCAAGATCGGTGTGCCAAAAACAGTCTGAAAATTTCACTTGATCAAGGTGATAAAGATCCTGTTGAAGAATTTGGCATGAAACCAGCTTTTCTATCATCCTAAAATACAGGGTAGGAAGTATTTTCTCAAAATTCTGGAGATTATATTGGTGTTGTCACCTCTTTAACTTAGAGGTTGCGACCACCGCCAAAATTGACACAGCCCCACACAGTAGTGGTACCATTTTGATATATATTTTTTTTTCCTGCCATTTTCATGTACCCGAAAAAAAAACTGTGAGGTGGTATTGCATGTATTACGCACCCCAAAATTATCGCCTCTGCCCACACGTGTACTTTACACTTTCCCCCACCCTTTTTGACTTGTCATCTTACCAGCCATTGATGTATGTCCTGCAGCCATGGCCTGGCCACATTCAAGCTTCACAGAAAATCCGAAAATTTTGAAAATTAAAGTTATACCAAATGATTTGCACCTTCTTTGTTGAATCACTTGACTGCCCTACCATCTGTTGTATTAGGTTATCCCAGATAAACTTTACAAATGTGTTTGACCCTTCGTAATCTGTACTTTTAAATACTGTTAACGCTGTTATTTTCGCATGATTAAATTTTCGTGTTGAGCGACCCCAAAACATATTCTCAGGTTCTTAAATTCGCGCTGCACAATCACACGCTCGTATGTATACCCACTCAATTTATTATTTTACACACATGCAGTCCAATCAGATGCATACGGCATGCGCAACACATGCGCTCAAAAATGAATTGGACAATTCACTTCAACCCGCATAGGAAATCAGGCTAATATTTTTGCGAGTTCTAGAATTCCCGCTTGCCGAAAATAGCGCGAAATCCGCGAAAATTAATGTACCGTGAATATTTCTGCATTTACAGTACCATACATTTGACATGTTTTGATTTGATTAACTGTAACTGTAAGTTCTGTTCATATTTTCACTCGGCAGATTCCAGAAAACCATACACAGCCGTCAGAGGGATACACAACCAAGATCTATCTTTTATCTAAACAGTGAACAAGGAAGCCATCACAATGCAGGCTTTATTTGGCAAGAAGAAGACGCCGGAACAGATTCTGAAGCAGAACCAGAGAGCACTGAACCGTACGATAAGAGAGTTAGACAGAGAGAGAACTCGTATGGAGCAGCAGGAGAAGAAAGTCATTGCCGATATCAAGAAGATGGCAAAACAAGGACAGATGGTAGGAAGGAAATGAAAATTTCAAAAAAGAGATGGATTTATTGTAAAGTGGGTGCTGATGACTGCTCCAGCAACAAGTGCTCAAGGCTTTAAAGGGAAATCCAACCTTAATAGCAAGTTGCCTTGAAAGAAAGAGGAAAAATCAGAGAAGCAGATTGGTGAAAGTTTGAACGAAATCGGACAAGTAATAAGAAAGTTATGAATTTTTGAAAGTTGTAATCATGATACATATGGGAATTTCAAATTGGCCGAATAGGTAATGTCACTGTGATGTAGCTGTGGACAATTCCCCCATTTGCTCCAACACACAAAATGACTAAAATGTCACTCTTTTCAAAATATATTTCTCTGTAGGATCTTTTTCTTTTATGAGGACCTATAACAATAATTATGCTATCTCCAATATATTTTGAGTACTGCCCCAAGGGAAAAGTGCCTCAAAGAAAACTGCAAATTAATGATATTTTTGTGTATGACAAATGGAAGAGTTGTCCACAAAAATGTCACAATCGAATCACCAAATTGCCAATTTGAAATTCGCATAGATGTAGTGATCTCATTTTTCAAACATCTATAACTTTCTTATTCCTTGTCCGATTTCTTTCAAACTTTCACCATCCTGTATTTCTTATTTTTCTGCTTTCACACAAATCATCTCATTACCAAGGTTGGATTGCCCTCTAATTTGTCAAAGGCATAGGGTAAGGGTTGCGATTTGGTTTTAGGTGATATGTAAGGTAAGGGCCAGGGTTAATGTTTGCTTAAGGGTTTAAAGATAAAGTAGAGTTCTGGTCATGCAATTATATTGTGAAAGAAACTGTCTCAAAGGAATTGGGAAAGGTTGACCATGTCTACATTAGAATTGTTTTATACTGTGCTGTTTTGGAATCATCAAAATAGATAAGAAATTGACCCAATCTCGCTGAAAAACACATGTACTGCACACAAAAATGGGTATATGGGACTACACACTCAAGTGGCATGAACGTTCGGCCCAAACATTTCAGCTATTTCTAGTCATATTTCGAATAGAGTACCGAAGTGCTGATGTCATATTCGCTTGTCGTCCAGGTTACTGGTTCCAAACAACAGCGCCCGTGCATGAGGTTCACCGCAAAATCATTAAAGCAACGGGCTGGAGCAGGGCAATTTCAGTGTTTGGCACTGGTGTGATCACCATGCTATTGTTTATCACAAAATTGTTTGGAACCAGAAAACTTGACAACTTGGCCGGTATGACGTCACACTTCAGTACTCTACCATATATAAGAGCATTTGAAGAGCAATCCTTTTCAGGGGATGTTTCTACTTTGATGTTCTTCCAAACTGACATAAAAGGAATGAGAAAGTTCCCAAATTATTTTTCACCCTTCCCAGAACTCAATATTCCCTTTAAGTTAGAAATTGATTAGTGCACATGTAAGATTATTGACCATGGAGCAATTGTCACTGGAGCCTGTGTCGTACAGCCGTAAAATGATAGGAAAGCCAGATATGAAAGTTGGAAACAAAACAAAAAATTACTATTCTCTTTTTAAGAGACAGAATGATTCATATTCATTCAGTGAATAATGTGTGTTCTTGTATTAATTGGCCCCTAAAAATAAATAGGTTTTATTTCTTAAACTTACCAAAATAGTTCGATTTTTGTCCGTAACTAAAAAAAACAAAAACTGTTTTGATGGAGTTGGGTCCTCTATCATTTTGTATGTTCAGTTCATCTTTTATGATACATCTGTTCAGTACATCATTTACAACTCATCTTGTACAACTCATCTTTTACAACTCATTTCTTACAACTCATTTTTTACCATTCATCTTTTTCTATTTGTCTTTCACTATTCAAATTGTAATATTTGTCTTTTATTATTCATATTTTAGTATTCATCTTTTACTATTCATCTTGTATTATTCATATTTTATTATATATCTTGTACTATTCAACTTTTACTGTTCATCTTTTAGTTTTCATCTTTTATTGAATTCTCTTCTTTTTTCAGGATGCAGTAAAGATCATGGCTAAGGACCTTGTCAGGACAAGAAATTTTGTCAAGAGATTTGTCTTAATGCGAGCAAACATCCAAGCAGTCTCGTTAAAACTACAGACACTAAGGTCACAAGCTGCAATGGCTAATGCTATGAAAGGAGTCTCTAAAGCACTGAAATCAATGAACTCAAAGGTATGGTAGATTATCTTAAGAATCAGTAATGATCGGTTTTCAGGCTTTTTCCTCGATCCAGGATCTATCACCTCTTTTGCCATGTTCTACAGGATTTCTAAGTACTGTTACTTTCCATTACTATCTGAGTCTATTTTAAGGTGGGCGCTTCTGTAGAAACACACCATAATCTGATTATACCGTTGATGGTAACAGAAATCGTACCTGTCTCCAGAGATGGATATTTCTGTGTACGCTTGCCTTCTCAGCTATGTGGAAACACATTCCGCTAGAGATGCTGTTAACTCTTTCGAGACAATTGACCACATTTTGTGGTTTGGCTTAATGACTTTTGATTCTGAGCTCTGATAAATATACCAGATGCATTAATAAAAATTTAAATAATTTCTGCACATACTTTGTCCATTTTTGTTGCATGACCATATTGCATTTGATGCCAGGAATTTAAAAATGAGAATAAGCTTTAAAATCCCTAAATTGGCAACACATTGAGAGGTTCAAAAACCATTATTTTTATCAAAATTGGCAATTACATATTTCAACTTTTTGACAAAATTCATTACCATGTTATTTTTCAAAGACATTCCACCTTATTAGAACCATGTAGCATTAAATGAAAAATATTATTGTTGCCAATTTGAAGAACTAAATGTGATCAATTTAGCCCTTAAATAATTCTGGTCCTGAAAGGGTTAAGATCACATGACACAATACATAATGTGCACAGCATGTACACAATGCTCACTTTCCAGATATCTGATGCGTGAATGAATCATATGGTTTCTTTTGCTTCTGTAGAAATAGATTAATAATGATAATAATAGTAGTTGCGATTTATATACCGCCTTTTCACTGGATACAAAGCGTTTTGAGATGTCGTCCCATGGTCAGTGTTACATTATGTGCATTACAGAGTATTAACATTCTGATATAGATTACTGCTAAATTTTTATTTCAGGTAGACACTAGACAATCCTGTTACTCTGCAGGTCTCTTGTAGAAACATGCCATTTGTTTCAGGTTATTTTGGCCTCGATTATTTCCATGTGTTACATGGATATCAATAATTATGAAAATTACCTTACATGCTGTTCTTTTTATTGCTATAATCCAACAGATGAAATTACCCCAGATTCAGAAGATAATGATGGAGTTTGAGCGAGAGTCTGAGATCATGGATATGAAAGAAGAGATGATGAATGATGCTATCGATGATGTCATGGAAGGAGATGAAGATGAGGAGGAGAGGTAAGAATAGATAAACACAACTTTAATTTTCTTCATACAGACAGACCTGCTTTAGTGGTGCACTTTATTACCTTGTCTTTTTTAGGGTTGATGTTGCGATTCTGAAGGATTTAGGTTTACAAAACTTGTGATTGTGTTTTCTCAGGTTAGGTTTAGGTAGGGGTGGGAGTTTCGGGTATTTTTTCAATTCGGGAACCCGACTATTTTTCGGGCGGGTTCCCGGTTACCCGAAAATGATATAACACGAATTACAAGCCAATATTTACCCCTAAGAAGCTACAAACACTGTGGGAAAACTCCTTTGTGTTTGGCAACTGAAATAAACCATTCGAGGAAAAAACAAAAACAACAACAACAACAACAACAACAAAACAGGCGGAGGAAATCGCGTGGGCGCAAGACAGGATAGGCATAAGCCGCCTAAATCTAATCTGTAGAAATTGTCTACCGTCTAATCATGCCAGCGCGCCAGCGCCTTAGGTAGTCACGCGCGGTCAACAGTCCCTCGCACATGTTTATCCAAAATACATGAATGTACATGTACTTATAAAAAAGGAAGGGGAATACAAAGAAATCTTATGAAGAAAAACTCGTTTGAGACGATGATCATGATGATTCTTAATAATTTTGTACGGGCAGCTCTTGGGAATTTTGACATCGTGATCGTAGAGATCGAGTCACTTACTCACTTTGTACACAAACTTCACTGTTCACACGGAGTATTGATTTGCCTGGCGAAAATGGCGAGCTTTCTGTAGTATCTAGTTATCTATCTACACTCCTCATACTCTAATTATACACATTGCGAGTCCTCACGCACGCGGTCATCGCCTCACCGACAGTTTCATTCTCAACGTGTGATCAACCCGCCAATTATTGAAATTCACACACACGTACCACTACTAGTACACATAAAATCATCAATACATGCCGGGTCCTCTCTCTTCGCCAGTAGCACCATTGATATCATCATCGATCATCATAATCATCAAAGACATCATCATCATATCATCATTATCAAGATAATAACATAATCAAAACAATTATATTCATCAGACATCAAATATCATCATTCATCAAACTCATCATTCATCAAAAAAAATCATCAAGCCAACATTTTCTTCTCTGTCCGACTGCAACTTCATCCTTTAACACACACATGCGGTTCCCTTTTGAAATTCGATCTGTTTATACAAAGCGCCTTTTCCGCCCAATGCCGCCGCGGTATATGCCTTCATTGGCTGGCTGGCATATGACTTGTCATGACTTGTTATTAACGGACCGCTCATGAAATGACGTCACAAGCCCAATTTTATGAATGAAAATGTTAATCGCGCGCACTGTAGACATCCTTCGCTTCTCACAGCCTTGCTTTTCACTTTCGCATGAACAATGAAGGATATTATTTTTGGATATATCGTTCATGTACTGTTAATCTGATTTCAGTAATTGGTAACTTCTTTGCTAAAGTTTCAGGATATTGTGACAGTGTCAGATCGTGATCGTCGATGTTAAAAATACCTGTTTAATAGTGTACGAGTTGTAAGATGCCACGTGCGAGTGTGGAGCGACTGTTGAATATGCATGAGTTTGTAAACTTTACGCCCGTTAATCGCTCATAGACTTATCGTTCACTGCAAAGAAGGGGGAAGGGCACTAAATGCAAATTATGTCATGGGTTCAATGAACCAATGAGCAGTCTCCGAATAGCGGCAGTGAGCTTTGCTCTCTGTGTATACGAATGTGTAAGGTTATGTTTCACAGTGAGTTGAACAAATCAAAAGCGCATCACTGCAATGGTGCGCTAGAGCGCTACATGGATTTTTTTTACATGTAAATAGTAAATGGCTGTTCGACGTTCATCTACCGCCTTGTCGTGTACATACATAGGTGATAATTAAATAGTCATTTTCGGGTATCGGTTATCTAATATTTTGACCCGGGTCCCGAGGCTCTCGGGCGGGACTCGGGTACCCGGTTTTTAGTCCCAGCCCTAGGTTTAGGGTAAATGTTTAGTATATAGCTACAATATCCAATCATTAATAACATTGTGTGATGACTGAACAGTCTTTAATATATCTCCCTCATGCTGTGAATGATAAAAAAAGATTTTTGAAAGCTGTACCCAAATGATTTCCCATGAAGTTCTGTTTGAGTGAAACGTTGATGTTCCTCGTTTTCTTACAGTGATGCTATCGTATCTCAAGTGCTGGATGAACTAGGGCTTTCATTAACAGATGATCTTGTTGGTAAGTAACTCTTTTCATTGGATGTTTATCTAATTAAATCAAAGGAGGATTTGTCTCTGAAATTGAATGTGGCATGCATGCTAATCCAAACACAAAGATGCTCGCATCGTAACGGGTACCCATTTAAAACCTGGGTTGATAGGAGCAAGGTCGATAAAATGCCTTGGTTAAGGACTAGGGCAGGACATAACTGCTGTTCCAGGACTAGAACCAAGAGTTTCGACATCCCTGTCAAGTGATTGAATTATTTTCGTAGAACACCTGTATTTATTTTTCACAATTGAAGGTATTTCATTACTTTCAAACAGACATGTATTTACCTCCAGTCTTTGGGACCTAGGAAGTTACCTTGTTATATCCACACCTTGTTACCTCAGCGCTAAAACATAATAGCATAAAAAGAAGTGGGACCAGCCAAATTTCCTTGTTATAAAAACGAGAGTTTATTTTAACAGCATTCTTAACAGTGAGGTTCCACTGTACTGTCTGAAGGTGACAAAAGGAAGCAACTGCCCAATTGCACAATTTCATATTTTTCTCATCAAGAATAGACTGAAACTTTTTCAACTTGTAAAAAAAACCACATGTGTCCTTGAGGTAGCTCAGCGAAATGCGTCCGGAACGTGAGATGCATATTGTTGAAAATAATAATTTTATTGCATGAAGGTAGAAATATATAATTAAGGAACAGAGTGTGTAAACATATCTCTGCTACCTTGTTATTAGGCATGATATTTACTAAAACTGTCATTAGATACAGTGTATGTCAAATCACAACTATAAATTCACCACTATCATTGACAACTTCGCCGTTTGTGTTCTGGGGTGCGTTTCATCAAGTGTCTTGTCACTGATTTTACTGGCAAATTTGCTCTCAGCCAAGCAGATGCAAGGATTTCAGTAGCTTATAACAGTTTTCGGTAAAAATCACTGACAAAATGCTTGATGAAACGCTCCCCTGGAGGCGTCTTTTCCTGCCTCTCCGTTTCGCTAAGCTACCTAAGTAAATGCTCAATATACACTGTACTCGTTATTGCCTAAACTTCAGATGACATTGCTTCCTTTCATCAAAGTAGGGCAGAATATCTAGTTTTTTTTATGTTGTTACAAACAAAGACATCTCTGTTTTAATATTCCTTTGCAGGTATCCCATCTACCGGTGGTCCTCTTAGTAACAAAAACAAAGAAGCAGGCAAGGTAGCACAGGCTGAAGGTGTAGGTGATGCAGACGCTGATCTTCAAGCAAGGCTGGATAACCTAAGGAGAGAATAGACTCTTTGGAATCAAATTTTACTGATAATACTTACTCCAGTCTTGCTATATCCAAGTTAAAAGAACACTTGGGATGGTGAGAAACACATTGCCTCAGCATTTTATCTCCCACTTACTGTTTCTTTATCAGGCAGTTTATGTTCAACTTGGGAATCGCATGTAAATTATCTGTAAGCGACTTCACTTTGTCGTTATAATACTCCTCTGTAATAAATCTGGATTAATATATATTATGATAATGAATAGTTGTATTTATGAAGAGCTTTTTTTCTTTGGAAACAAAGCGCTGAATAAGTCAAGCCATCATGATAAGGCACTCAAGCATTCAAGCAATTTCTTTTTATTGAGTTCCCATTTACTTCACCTTGGTTGAGAGTAGCTAATGTAGATAAATGTTTTGCCAATGGACACTAGTGTTATGAACATTAAGTCACTAAGTGCTTTATGTATGTTATACTCTTTTTCATTGGTTTACTGTAAATTACTTCCCGCAGACAATATGAGCTCCATCTTCAGCCCCATCTCCACTTACTATGGAGTAATATAAGTTGCCACAGTGGGTGAATTCAAGTTCGATGTTGAAAGCTGGTGTTGGCGTTGGGACCAGCCACAACACCGAATCTGAAATGAAGCTGGTGCTTGGATTGACTTCACTAGGTGTTGAGCTGTCACTAATGTGATTGGTATTGTTTTTATAAACCCGAATTCAGTGTTGGGGCTAGAATCAGCAGCCTAATTCACACTCTCAACACCAACACCAACACCAACACCGAACTTGAAATCACCCAATGAGAGCATATCGTCTGCTCGGAGCCAGAAGGAAGTCACTCATATCCCTTATGGGATATGAGTTACACCCTTATGCCTTTACGGGCGCTCAGCAGACTATACGGCAAACTGAATCACAGTGGCTTTAGCTGCTCTGTTTTTCTCGTAGGTAAGAAGTGGCATGCATGGATTGATGTCTTGCCTATATGATGATTGTTATTACATGATGTCTGTGCATAGAGACAACAGGAATATGTGCATTTTAAAGTATGAGTTATTAATAATTTTAATTTATTTATGTTTATCTTTCTGGAAGTGGAGAACCATGTGCTCAGCACATAACATCTGACTCAGAACTAAATATAGGGCACCAACAAACAAGCCCAAGCGATTGAAAGCCATTTTGACAGTTGGACATGATTTGATATGGGGGGAGGGGAGATTTGTATCACTTCAGAAATAAATAACATCTCTAGATGAAATGCCCCCATTACATTTCACTTTTATAGCCATTGTGATTTAAATATGTAATGTTATATTGTTTCTCAAAAGAACTTGAAACACTTATGTGGTAAATTATTATTTGGATCAGGCAAATGTGTGCATGTATGTGATTGATATATCTGTACATGTATGTGTTAGTATGAACCCAATGGATAATATGTAAATAGTTATTTAGCTGTTTGTAAATAAGGACTTTTATATGATTACAAAATGATGTTTTATAATGTTAAAAGTGTTGAAGATAATGGCCGATATTCTCAAAAGTGGCCTAAGTTAAGCCTGACTTAACTTAGGCCACTGCTTTGTGGAAGGCCATTCGTCAACCCCTAAGTCCCGTATGAATTACCATATTTATGTAACAAAATAAAGAAACAAAATTATTTTTTGGCACGAAATGAGCATCAGAATTCATTTCTGTCGTGTCGGTTTTTGTATTTGCATTTAGTCCCAGAACTATGGTGATTTTGTAGGATCAAAAGAGGGTGGCATTTGGCTCTCCATAATTTGGTGGCCTAAATCTACACACTTAGGCGGTGGCTTAAGTTAGGCGCCTTTCGAGAATACGGGCCATAGATATCTCCATGAAGATAATGATATCTCAGTGATAGACACTGTTTGTTTTAGATAAATCCATATTATGTAGAACAGTAGAAGAAACAAATGCCATAGAAGATAAATGGTAATTTCTTCTAAAATGATGATTGAAATTGAAAGAAATCAATCAATCCTTTTGTCTTACGTGTTGTATTTTTCTTTGTCAGTGATAGAAGTTATACAATTTTTATGGAGTCACGTAACAGAAACAAAGTCATTGTACAATATTTATTCTACAACTTCATTATTTTGTTTATTTACATTTATGAAGCAATTTTATCTTAAAGATCTTACAATTGGCATCAACATTTTCAAATCCAACATGAATTTATTCCATTGATTAGCAATGTTTCTGCAGCCTTTCTAATGTTCTTTCATTTGATGGAAAAGTAGCAGTTAGATACAGTTTGTTAAAAGAGATAGACTATAATATCATCAGAATTCTAAGAATTTAGATGTTTGGAATAATTACAAAAGAGAATAATCACAAAAGAGAAATATGACAAATAAAATGGTAGAGCTGAATTAGAAAAACAGACTTACCGAGAGCATGTATAAACATACTTTCCTATTTTTATGATAGAAATATATATGTTATACTAGAAGAACTTTTTAAAGGCTTTTCTCTGTATTTCCTCTTTTGTTGCATTTATAATGTTGAAATGTATCTACAGATTTATAAATCATGTATTTAAAACAAGACATGCTTACTGTATCTTTTATAGAGTTTTGTTCATGATAGTTTTGCAGACACATGCAAGAAGTACTTTTAGGCTAATTTCATTGCCTCATAATGATTTTGTTCAAATTATTATTTAGAGGTTTGTGCAATATTTGCACATGCAAAAGGCTATTCATAACTTTCTCATTCTTGGTTTGATTCCTCTAGTTTGCTCTCTAAAAGTACATTCTTGAATTTGTTTCCCTAATTTTATTCTCTAATATATTTCTCTGATTCTAATATTTTTCTCTTGTTTGTTTTTCAGATTTTAAAACTTTCTCTTCTGTTATTCTAAAACTTTCTCTAATAGTTTCTCTGGCTCAACAATTTTCTCTTAATATGTTTCTTTGATTCTCAGACTTTATCTAATCTGATTCTCTGATTCTAGAACTTTCTCTTTTTAGGGCTGCATATGTTTCTCAGATTCTAAAGCTTTCTCTTTTATGTTTCTCAAATTCTAAAACTTTCTCTACTAAAATTCTCTGATGCTAAAACTTTCCCTTTTTTGCTTCTCTGATTATAAAATTTTCTGTGATATGTTTCTCTACTTCCACCCAAGCTCACTTTCTAGAGAGGGAGAGAGAAGAAAGAGAGAGAGAGAAAGATGGGGGGGGGGGGGGGTGGAGGTAGCAGTGGAGGAGAGATGGGGAGCGTAATAGAGAGAGAGAGAGAGAGAGAGAGAGAGAGATGGGGGGGGGGGGTGGAGGTAGCAGTGGAGGAGAGAGGGGGGGGCGTAATACAGAGAGAGATTACTACAGATTACTAGGGGGATTGGAGGTAGCAGTGGAGGAGAGAGGGGGAGCGTACGTAATACATATAGAGAGAGAGAGAGAGAGTGTGTGTGTGTGTATATGAGAAGGAGACTAAGCAAAGAATAAGAAGAAAAATTGAATGTGAAGATGACATCATGGTAAAAATAAGAAACTTGGAGAGGAAGGGGGGCGGGGGTAACTGCGACTTGTATTTTAAAAAATGACCTGCACTGATGGCTTAATTTCCCTATTTTCTTGAAAATGGGATTTTGCAGTGGGGTGAGGGAAATTAAAATGATGTTGTAATTATTTTTCTCTAACTTTAAAGGACGTCATCAATTCTGGAAATTTTATAATGGGGGTGGGGGAAGGGTTATAATTTGGGTGAATTGTGGTGAACATCATGACAAAATATTTGTGGAATGTCTGTGAGTGTGAGCTCGGCGCTCGAGCTCGCTCGTCGGGCGATACCCGATATCTGTAGCTCGCTTGATATCGATAGAACATTATTTTGTTGACAGCCGTGCAAAGTAAGGCACTAATCTGGCTTGGGAAACGCCGTTTTACCTGTAATTCAAGGTAGGTGTAAAATCTACCGAGTAAGTATTACTGTAATTAAGAATTTTAAAAGAGTTTTGGCAATTCATGGGTCTCATACAGTAATTTTTAAGCTCAAAATCAACGTATGACATACCGTAGGCAGGCATGCATGGGCCTGGCAATGAGCATGGCTCTAGCCTAGGGATTGCATCCCCAGAGCGTAGGCGAGCTGTTGCGTCGAAGACCGCTCCTTTTCACGAGCACCTCAACACAACAGGTGGCAGTTCATGGAAAATTAGTCTTGTCTTTCCATTGATGCCAACAATCTAAGGACATTTTTTTTTTAATGGAACTATTGCATGCATTTAAAGAGAGTGTAATTAAAAGTATAATTACTTTTATTGGGGGTGACTTGTTATTTTTTGTGTTTTTTCTATAGACTCTAAGCTAGTAACGTTAACTGTGAACATGACCATCTTATTTTAGTCGATAGACATGATAAACTACTAATATAAGTTATATATAAAGATGTTGCAGAGCAGAGTTAGAAATTCAGTGATTTTGGGGTGAAAGAAAAAGATGAGTTTGGATGCGTATGTACATTATATGTAAGCTTAAACTTTCAAAATCATCATTGTCTTTGTGTGCAATCATGATCATGTTGCTAATTAAAGTCTAACTGTTAAAGACAATGTAGCAGTTCGATAGACAATAGTCCATGTTATTTTGTTTTTTTGGTTTTTTTTGTTGTGGTTGGTATATGTAGCTCTAGATCTAACTTGTTAGTCTAACTTAGAGTCTACTACATATTTTTATTTGTATATTTGTTTGTTTCCTTTTTTTTTGGGGGGGGGGGTCTTCATCATAATCCTGTTTAACTCCCTGATGTTCCTTTCCATTTCTTTCTTTTGATTTGTCTTCTGTTTTTTTTTTCTTCATCTGTTCCCCTCCTTTCTTTTCTTTATCTTCATACTTATATTGCCTTATTTTCTACACAGATTCTACTGAAATTAACTCATAGCCCGCTATTGTCGACCACTGTCACTTCCGGGTTCTCGCTTCTGTTGACGATCGTCGACAGAAATCGAGTACAAAAGAATCACCCTTTGAAATAATCCAGCAGCCATGGGTTTCATAATGCACAGGGCAAAGAGTTAACATTACATGGAGATCTAGACCCTATGTCTTTTTTCTTCTTTTTCCACCTTGTCTGCCTTTTATTTTTTTCTTAATTTCCTCCCCCCCCCCTTTTCTTTCATTATTTTAGAAATGATTTTCATAGTTCCTCTCACATTAATTCTCATTCTTTTTTTTTTTCTTCATTCAAAAAAAAAAAAAAAATCTTGTACTCTTTTCATTATTCCTTTTATTTTTTCATTTTATTTCAATTCATTTCTTTTGATTCAATTGGAATTAGATATAATCTAGACCTCTAGTGATGAAATATATGATACTTTTAGCAATTTAACTTACATGTATTTTAAGAAAGAAAATGTAAATTTATAAATTGATATTATTTTTAATGGTACATGTATAATTCATTTATTTCAGATTGGATGCAATGATGATAGGATGGCAAATGAGGATGGAACCGGTGATTCATTATCTTACTCTAAAGAGATCAACAAGAGTGCCCAAGAGAGTTTAATACCCCTCACAGAAGACTTAGCAGAATGGCTTTCAAGGGTATTAGGTAAATACATTTGACATGTACCCTGAATTATCTGAACATACCAAACACAATTCTTTCCCCCCCAATAAAGTTGATTTTAACCCACTCATAGGCCCTTGCCTATGTGGGACTGTGTCCAACATTCACTGTTGCAGCAGTCAAAAACAGACAGCAAAATTGCTCTTTAAGCAAAATTTAATTTTCTTAAATTTGCCAGATTACCTGATTCAGGGACTCTTCAACTCTTACTGTGCCACAAATTTGGGGATTCATAATTGAAAGTGAAACTTTAAATAATTATTTTCCTCTCATGTATGAATGATCTAGACTGGAAAAAGGCCCGCTGATACACACAAAAGCTATTGAAGCCTATTTTCCCGTAAAAGCTAGTCTGGAGTACAAGGTTATCTTCAGATAAGCTTGTACATGTATAAGTGATTTTAACCCTTTCCTTGCCACCAAGTTTATGACCACCTCAGTGGCACAAATCCATTTTTGATTTTTTTTTTTTTTTTTTTTTTTTTTTTTGGGGGGGGGGGGGGACATTTGCCTCCAAAATTCTCTGACAAGCAAAAAAAAATTAAAAAAGGTTATTCAGAAAGGTGGGGGGGGGGCATTCGCCTATCTTCAAAAAGGTGGGGGGGGGGACATGTCCCCCTGTCACCCCCCCCCCCCCCTGGATTTGCGCCCATGGACCACCTTCAACAACACCAATATCGTGGGGCAATTATTTGAATCATGTTGTTTCCATTGTAAATGATTAAAAAATAGTTTTCCATAATATCACTCTTTACAGTTCATAAGCCTGATTTGATTTCCAAGAAAGAAGACAGAATTTACTTGGTCAAATAAAAGGAGATATACTTTGGGTGGTAAAAACTGCCTAAGGTACTAAAAGAGTTAACAGAGAGAGTGATACATGTATGTCTCCTACCGTCTTCTTTCCTCCTCTGTTTTATTTTGGTTTACAAGTATCTTGTGCTGTCAGCTGAATAGTTGAACAAATGAGGAACACTTTAATAGCTTATACAGTGTATGTTCCATTAATTTTCAAACATATTATTTTACTACATGTAAATGTTTTTGTTACTTTAAAAAAAGACTCTTTAATTCAGGAACTATACATGTACATTGTTAACATATTTGAAATAGTATTTTGTACATCATTATTTCATCAAATACTGTTAGTAAGCATGTTTACCTATTTGATCTGTACAGTTCTCCACTGAATGTTTGCTGTGGGATATATATCATTTTTGTCCAATGGAATCTTTGTTTACTTGTAAGACAAAGTCAGAAACTGACTTTGATGTTGTTAGAGTGTTATTGATTATCCATTATATTGTTGCATGTTATTCATATTTTGTGCTGTACATGTACATTTACATTTACATGCATTTAACACTTGCTTTTTTCACTTTTCTTTCAGCTGTCAGCGTTGAAGTAGACACATTTATGGATTCATTAGCTAATGGTGTATTACTCTGTAAACTTGCTCAGTTAATACAAGCCAAAGCTGTGGAGTGTCAGAAAGCAGGCCATTTCAAAGATGTAAGTTTTTGTTATAATAAATGTATACATACAGCCACAGGCTTCTCGGCAGAAAATAGTTTACACATGGTTCAACTTGACAGAAATATGGCTTGCCGAATCCCATGGGGGTGATCTGAAATGACCGAAGCAATTTTGCAGGTTGAAAGTACACACTAACACATGTATTGGTCCATATTGAGTAAAATATATGGCCTTGTGACATCCCAGGGAGGTGGTTTTAGGAGGACCAAAAGAACTTTAGGAGACTGATTTATTACCCTTGTCGGTACCCTTGTTGGGAGAATGTACACATGGTTTTTATTTTTTGAAATTTCTCACCCTTGGTATCACCACTATTAGTATGTTTTATGTACTGGTGAGAAGGCTGTACAGCCATGGAGCTGGGAGCTGGGCGTCTGGGGTTCTCTGGATGCTGCAGTGCAGCAGAGGGTGCCTGGGTACTGTCAGCAAATTTCAGAGAAAGATGAAATGTGACCCCCTACTTTTTTATTAGCTCATCCGGCCCGAATGGGCCAGATGAGCTTATGCCGTGGCGAGGCGTCCGTCGTCCGTCCGTCCGTCCGTCCTTCGTCTGTCCACAATTTCAAAATGCTTCTTCTTCGCCATTTCTTACCCGATTTTAATTCCGTTTGCTTTATATGATAGCACTAGGTGGGGGATTCGAAACTTCTACACAGAATTTTGAAACTCATTAAATATGCTAATTTATGCGCATTTCTCAAAAATCACAAAAATTGCTTCTCCTTCCTCATTTATTGACCGATTTCGATTTTTTTTGTTCCATCTGAAAGACTTTCATGAGGTTCATTGAACTACTACACAGAATTTTGAAATTTTGTCTACAAAATTAATTATGCTAATTTATGCGATATTTATTCAAAAATCACAAAAATGGCTTCTTCTTCCTCATTTATTGACCGATTTTGATTTTTTTTGTTGTTCCATTTGAAAGACTTTCATGAGGTTTATTAAACTTCTACTCGGAATTTTAAAATTTTGTCTAGAAAATAATTTATGCTAATTATTTATTCAAATTTATGCAAAATTTATTAAAACATCACAAAAATTGCTTCTTCTTCCTCATTTATTGACTGATTTTGATTTTTTTTCTTCCATCTAAAAGACTTTCATGAAGTTCATTGAACTTCTTCATGGAATTTTGAAATTTTGTCTAGAAAATTATTTATGCTAATTTATGCGAAATTTATTACAAAATCACAAAACTTGCTTCTTCTTCCTCATTTATTGAGGAAGACTTTCATGAGGTTCATTGAACTTCTACTCGGAATTTTGAAATTTTATCTAGAAAATTATTTATGGTAATTTATACAAAATTTATTTTAACTCTTTGCCCTGTCCATTATGAAACCCATGGCTGCTGGATTATTTCAAAGGCTATACCTTTCTACATGATTTCTGTCGACATCATCGACAGAACCGAGAACCCAGAAGTGACAGTGGTCAACAATAGCGGGTTATGAGCTAATAAAGACTTGAAACAGTGAGGGACAATGCACTGAAGCCACCCTTAAATGTCCCAACCTTAAAATTCTTTTTTTACACCAATGCATAACTTATGTCATTCAGTGCTTTTCTCTTTTATTACAAATCTTAACCTTCAAATCTCTCTCAATAAAGATTTCACAGTTGGTAGAGATACCTCACCTTGACTAACTTTATGCTTTATTTCAAATTTCTCTGTCACACAGTAAAACTATTAAAATTTACATTCCCCAAAATCTTTTAACTGAAGTCGTGCAACTTGAGTTGTCAATATCCAGACTTTCATTCATATCTACATGTCACTGTCTCCTTCCAAAACCACATTTAGCCAGATCTGCAATAGGCACTTCATCATCTGTACATGCATGTAACCAATACATGTACATTTCATCGATTCATTACAATGTCTACTGTGTTCAAAGTACAAATTGCATCAATTTCTTTGCTGCATGGCGGATGAGCGCCACATCATTGATGTGCTAGTTATGCTTGTCAAAGAATTTTTGAGTGAGAAGGCACCCTTCAGCACTCCAAGTGAAAAAAAAATGGCTCCCAGTTGCCTGCATACAGCAGGTTGATTTTTATTTTCTAGAGTATGTCATGCACTTGTACTTCTGCTTACATTATAAAAATATTAATGATCTAAAGAGACTGTAAGGAGCGCTTTGTTGTTATGTTGTATTTTGAAAAGTTAGTGTTATTCAGTTCAGTCCATTTCATATTTTCTTTAAGCTTTATATGTTATTCTATAAAATGCTATGCAATTTCAGATGTTATTTCCCCAAATTGTAAATTTTGATAATATTATCTGTACATTTTTTTTTTTTTTTTTCATATTGCATTTTTGCAGAATGTTCCACAACGTAAGATCAGATGCAGAGAGAATGCAACACCGGAATCCTTCTTTGCTCGTGATAACATTGCTACCTTTCTGTCTTGGTGTCGTGATTTTGGATTAGAAGATACTTGTCTTTTTGAAACAGATGGTCTAGGTAAGAAAAGTGCTTTGTTTTGTTTTGTTTGTTTGGGTTTTTTAAAATTTGTTTTTGTCTTTGTTGTAAAAAGCAAGGACTTTGCTTTCAACCTTGCACTCTTATATGGGTCGGCTGAAACGAATTCTGCAAATTTAATTTTATTTCATTTCAAGAAAGAAACACTTCTGAAGGCAGTGAGTGATGTTCATCAGCAAAAATTTCCAGATGAAAACATACAGGATAAATGAGGAGGTTGTAGTAACACAGTGGCATAATGTACTGATACAATTTAAAGAAAAACGAAATACACGCACACACATGCACACACACGCACACAAAAGAATGCTACTACGAAAAATTAGAAATTGCACAACCCTAATGAAATATAATTCTTTCCCTAAATACCATAAATACCTTAAATACCAAGTACTGATAGTAGTATGACACATGTGTGTTGTCACTTTTTGCTGAAAGTAAGGGAAGAAGGTCTTATGGGCACCCCCCCCCCCCCCCCCCTTTCAGCTGGTAGATTTTTTTTCAGTCCAGTAGAGATAAGTATTAATATAAGGTGCTGGATTATTTATTTGAGGAAACAATACCTGTACATGTTATTGCACCAATTACAATTGCACAGCTTACGGTAACTATTCATGCATCACACACAGTTATGCATTGTGTGAAATTAGATTGAATGACATTGTAAAAGATTCAGAGGAGTGTTTATATATCCACCCATTGATTCACACTACCTCAGCTGTTTATTGTGAGGTCATAGTGTCATACGACCTTGTGTATATTGATTGTCATTGAAGGTAATACAACAAAGGCAGTTTCAGCAAGAACAAGGTCTTTTACTTATAGACCAGTATATTCTTATTTCATTCTTATTTCAAATTTTCTCTAGAAACTCCCCCTCCCAAACTTGCCCAAATGCTTGTCAAAGGCTTGCCCAACACAGCAGTACAACAAATGTAGAATGTGGAATCTGTCCACAGTTCTCATATGTACATGTACATATAAGAAGTGAATTCAAGAGTTTATTTACCAGGAAATTGAGGGAAAACCTGTTAATTGGTATTACTATTTAGAATGTACTGGTCATTGTCAGACATTTTGCAGGATTTAGGTGATTGTAGACTATTTTTAATGGGCTTTTGGTTTAAAATGTATGTTTTTTTTTTGTTTTTTTTGTGCTTTACCTCAAGAAAGTAACTACCAGAAGGAAAAAAAAAAATGTGAGAGAATAGAAAGCAGCTCTGCTTTGAAGTATGAACTCAGAATCATCCTAGCAGAAATATCAAGTGCTCTTTTCTTTAGAATTCAGAAAAAAGTTCCATTGGGAGAAAAATACACTTGCAGTAACTTGTCATGGCCTGTGGAATACTAGTGTGAAATATATCAGACACCTATGAAAAACTTGGAACACATATTGTGACCACAATTTTTGTGGTTTGATTTATTGTGCTGTTATTCAGACCGGACAAAATCCTCCAGAGGAATAGATACACTGTGACTCTTCGATTGTTCAAATATTGCACCTAAATTCCATGAAGTACATGTTTTGATAGTGAGTTATTAGAGAGAGGTGTGGCATGGAGAGATGATGATTCATACAGGTTTCATTCAATGCAATGCACTGCAGTGCAATGGAATGCATCATTGATCTTCAATTAATGTACAATGTACCTAAATCGTTATTTAATTGATATACAATGTGTACATGAATAGTGCATGCAATTATAAATTATGTTTTTGTACGTGGCAATTATGAATACCGGTATTCTGTACATGTATGTCTGTCTTAGAGGCCATCTCTGTGTAAAGGCCGCCTGTCTATAGGAGTCATCTACATTGTCTCCCTCTAGAAAGAAACGTGTGATGTAGATACTTATTAGACAGGTTTTACTGTACATGTATGTCGTATTGAAGGAATCTAACAGAAACTGTGTACATGTACATCTATATGTACATGGGTATTTCCACAAATAAGGGTCCCAATTTGTGGCATTCTCGGTGTCCCGCTTACATTTAAGCAACACACTGGTTTTTGTGGCTCTGAGTGTAAGATGGCAATCGTGGAGTAAGACTGAAAAGTGATTCTGAGCATAAAGTATTGCATCTTCACTGTTAGAATAGTACTCAATCTTACTCCTTTATTTGTCTCTACCCAGAGCCACAAAAAAAAAAAAGTTTGTTCCTTATGTAAGCGGGACACCAAGAATGTCACGAATTGGGACCCTTATTTGTGGAAATACCCACTTGTAAATAATGAAGAAAAAGTACATTAAAATAAACCAAAAGTTCTTATCCCTTTTCCCTTTTGTTAATACAATAGGTAGAATTAGTGTTAATAAAGTTGAGATCACATTTTGTAATAAGGTTAGCGTTAGGGTAGGAAAGTTTTTGAAAGGAAAATATAATTTATGGTTTTCTCATTCTTTTTTTTTTTTCTTCCATGATTATTTACATTACACTTGCTTACCATCCTACATGTACATGTATATGTTAGATGAATATCTAATAAATGTAATCCTACATGTAGCTGAATCTTTACTGTGTTTTTTGCTGTCCATTTTGCAATGTAAACCATTCTGTGATTGCTTACATTGTATTTGCTTCTTAGGCTTGATGTCATCTGTGTACTTATCTTACATTTGTTTTTCCTCTCCATTTTCTCTCTCTGTGTTCCAGTGCTAAGAAGATCCCCTCAGAATGTGTTGGTATGTATCTATGAATTAGCTCGCCTTGGATCAAGACTTGGCATAGAACCACCAGGATTACTCAAACTTGAGAAAGAGATTGAGAAGGAGGAGAGAAACCCTAGACCAGTGTCGGCCAGAAGGGTCTCAGCCTTAGATGAACAGGTAGGACAATTTACTTGAAGGAGACCTTGACATGACATGTAGAGGTGTTGTGGATCAGTGGATAAGACCCCGGACTTTGAACCACGAGGTTCGGGGTTCGAATCCAACCGCAGCACTAGCATCCTTTGGCAAGATGTTAATCTACATTTGCCACTCTCCACCCAGGTGTTAAATGGGTACCCGGTAGGATGCGAAAGTTAATGTCGTTTGCTTAGCAATGTGAGCGCCACGGCCCATTGCTGGAATACTCCCCAGGGAGTGGAGAATGTGCATACATTGTGTGCGGGAAAGCCAGAATCCGATGACCGGGGTAATAATATATCTGTAAAGCGCTTAGAGACATCTCCGATGTATTAGGCGCTATATAAAAGCGGAATATTATTATTATTATGATTCCAGTCTGCATTGACCTTTCAAGTGTACCAATCACCAACTCGTAGGCCCTTGCCTACATGTATGTAGGTGGGACTGTGACCAACATTCACTGTTGCAGCAGTTCAAAACAGACAACAAAATTGCTCTAAGCAAGATTAAATTTTCTTAAATTTGCTAGATTACCTGATTCAGCTACTCTTCAACTCTTACTGTGCCACAAATTTGGGGATTCGGAATTGAAAGTGAAATTTTAAATAATTATTTTCCTCTCATATATGAATGATCTAGACTGGAAAAAGGCCCGCTGATACACACAGAAGCTATTGAAGCCTATTCACCTGTAAAAGCTAGTCTGGAGTACAAGGTTATCTTCAGATAAGCTGGTACATGTATAAGTGCCAGTCACCTGAAAAATAATTTGTGTACAGCTAGAAAGAATAAAATCAACCTCAAAGGATTTTATCTGGCATTCTATTGGTCAACAGTGAAGGAGTATGAAGGAAATAAAGGATAA
This sequence comes from Heliocidaris tuberculata, assembly GCA_025618425.1. Lineage (NCBI taxonomy): Eukaryota > Metazoa > Echinodermata > Echinoidea > Camarodonta > Echinometridae > Heliocidaris > Heliocidaris tuberculata. The sequence goes on along the minus strand of CM046852.1, from coordinate 28,822,056 downwards.
CATGAAGGTGCACGCACGGAAGCGAACTCTGAGTTGCGTTCCGTGTGAGCCCCTATCTTGACGAGCGCGTACAGGTGCATCGAGTAGTCTACTCACGAGTCGCTTTTACGCTTGTAGAGAGTGTAATTACACTCTCTACAAGCGTAATTAATTAAACTGGCAATATCTCTTTCTAGAAGTAATATTTGAAGCTCATATTTTTGATATAGTATAATGACGTGGAACTTCTAACATACAAAGCAAAATATTTTTGGGTGATTGGTACCCTTTAAAGGTTTATTCTAGGCCTCAAGAATGTGAATTTCGTTTTGTTTTGTGAGTGCTTTATGTAAATGCTACAAAAAAAAGGACTAGCTCACAAACTTGTAGAAATGCCATTTTAGCCATACAGTGTATGTTGCACCTGGCATAAATTTGTGTTTATGTGCTGTATCTTCAATCTATTGAGTATGATATGATTTTGGTATAACATGCATTTTCCTGAGACTCCAGCCCAAGATACAGTATCTCTGGCTTCCTCTTCCATGAATTCATATCCTACTCACTCTGGATAATTATTTTGTCATAGAAAAATGGTTAGCTAGTACCTGTGCTACATATATGACAGTTTTGCTTGATTCCACTGTTTAATTTGCTCCAGGTTCGTAAGATCTCTAAAGAGAAGAAAGTAACAGACATCAGTAGGATATCGGAAGGAAAGTACAACATTGGAGGAAAGATCGTCTTAATCAGGGTAAGTATTCAGAGACGACAATCTTTTAAGGCCACCGCACACCTTACGATCGGTCTGCGATCCGATTTTAGAAGAAAATGTAATGTCATTTGACAAATCATTTAAAAACGAAAAATATTTTTGATTGAGGGTCTGAATAGTCATACAGATAGTAAAATCGATAATGCACCCTTTGCCGAGCTTTCTAGGCGGTAGAATGGCCAAATCAGCTCCAAGTCGCAGTGACGTTACAAAAATCGTACGACTGCCTACGATTTGAAACTAATTTTGACCTTATTCCCTGTAGAAAGCTGACAGCTCACCAAAACCCTATGTTTAGTATTCATATTACTCTCAGAATCTGAATAGGGTAGATTTCATTTGTTAAAATGCCAATATTTAATGCCGTAGTGATTTATTTCACAAATCAGATCGCAGACCGATCGTAGTGTGTGCGGTGGTCTTTTTTCTCAAAGGTACTTCATCCCTTTTGCAGCCCTAAATTTTGAAGTTGTTTAAGTATGCAATAAATTACAAAAGAATTATAATCGGAAAACTTGTGCAGATGTGAAAAGGACTGTTATTTGCTTTATAGTAAGTAACAACACTTTCTTTTTTTTTCGATTCGAAAAGAATTGTGTAATTTTGAAAACTATTTTTATGCCTCCGCCCACCGAAGGTGGTGCCAGGGGCATTATCTTTTCGGGTTGTCCGTCCGTCCGTCCATCCGTCCCGCTTTCTCGTTCTAGCGATAACTCAAGAACCACATGAGGTATGAACTTCAAAATTGGTGCTAGTATGTATCACCATAGGAAGACGATTTGATTAGATTTTGGGGTACGTAGGTCAAAGGTCAAGGTCACAGAGGCCAATTCAATTTCTGAAATTTCAGGTGTTGGCCTTGTTCTAGCGATAACTCAAGAACCATTTGAGGTATGAACTTCAAACTTAGTGCTAGTATGTAACACCATAGGAAGATGATCTGATTAGATTTTGGGGTACGTAGGTCAAAGGTCAAGGTCACAGAGGCCAATTTCTGAAATTTCAGGTGTTAGACTCGTTCTCGCGATAACTCAAGAACCAATTGAGGTATGAACTTCAAACTTGGTACTAGTATGTATCACCATAGAAAGATGATCTGGTTAGATTTAAGGATACGTAGGTCAAAGGTCAAAGGTCATAGAGGTCAATTCTGAAATTGCAGGTTTTAGCCTTAACGTGATATCTCAAGAACCATTTGATCCATTAACTTCAAACTTGGAACTAGTATGCATCACCATAATGAGACGAATTGATTAGATTTTTGTTCCCGTAGGTCAAAGGTGACAGGTCATAGAGGTCATTATACAGGTGTATGTGAAATTAATGTTTTTTTACCTTTGTTATCACCATATCTCAACTATTTTGTATTTATGACTAGGGGGAGATGAAGTGATCAGACTTTTGGGTTATAAGGTGTAAGGTCAAATGTCAAAGGGGTCAATTAACATGTAATTAGAGGCTTTTTATTCTGGTTATCACAATATTTCAAGAACAGTTTTAGGCGGAGGCATATAGGAGACGCAGTCGCATTCATCTTGTCTTTCAGATGCTAAGAGGTCGTCACATGATGGTGCACATGGGAGACATTAGATTTCCCAATGCCCCCTTCAAAGGCTCTTATCATCCAATCATATCCTTATTTTTCATATCAGATGGTGATGATGATGGTGTGTGCAGTAGGCAGATGAGAGATTAGAATCCCATCTTGATATCACTTTGCTCCTTATCCGGTCATATCTTCATATCATAATGCTCCACTAGTCATCCAATCATATCTTGGTTTTTCTTTCAGATGTTGAGTGGTCGTCATGTAATGCTGCATGTGGGAGGTGGATGGATGGGAGATATTAGAATCCTTTCTTGATATCACTGTGCCACTTTAATCATTCAATCATGTATTAATCTTTGATTTTTATTATAGATATTGAGAGGTCGTCATGTGATGGTGCATGTAGGAGGTAGATGGATGGGAGACATTAGAATCCTTTCTTAATATCACTATGCCTCTCTAATCATCCAATTAAATACTAGTTATCGTTTCATCGAACCGTCATACATGTATACATACAAGTTTGCCGACATCCCATTGACACGCATGTTAATATCAATACACGTGTTTCGATGGGATGTCGGCGAACTTGTACTTATGACGATTTGATGAAACGCTGCCCTAGTTATTAATATCATTAGTAGTGGTAGTAGTAGTAGTAGTAGTAGTAGTAGTAGTAGTAGTTGTAGTAGTGGTGGTGTCGTTATAAGTAGTATCATTATTATTATTGTTATTGTTATACAATAAAATTATTATATTATTACTATATAATATTATTTATTATTATATAATATATGACATTTATTCATTCTTCTTTTTATATATCAGATGTTGAGAGGTCGTCATGTAATGGTCCGTGTAGGAGGCGGATGGGAGACTCTGGAATCATATCTCGATAAACATATAGTGACGTCCATGAAGCGTGTTGGACGAGCATTAGATCTCGAACCAGGTGAAACTATCCAGGATGACTACTTTGTGATGAATGCCAAGTACAAAAGCCATAATAGCGTCAATAACAACGGACGAACATAGCCAGACATGTGAAGATGACGCGTCATAACAATTCTGTGAGGAATGCCAAGTACACATGAAATATTGTGTCAATAACAACAGACGGACATAACCAGATGTGTTAGGTTTACCGAAGTAAAATTCATTGTTAAGGTTATGTACAAGGTTAAGGTTATGTATAAAAGCCGTAACAACCAACAAACAAAACCAGATGTGTAAAATCATAGGCCCGTATTCTCGAAAGGCGGCTAACTTAAGTCCTCGCCTAATTATGTAGATTTAGGCCACCGAATTATGGAGAGCCTAATGTCAGCCTCTTTTAATCCCTTAGTTCTAGGACTAAATACCAATACAAAAACTGACACAATAGAATTGATTTCTGATTATCATTTCATGCCAGAAAATAATTTTGTTTCTTTATTTTGTTACATAAATATAGTAATTTATACGGGACTTAGTGGTTGACGAATGGCCTTCCATAAATCAGTGGCCTAAGTTAAGCCAACTTAGGCCACTTTCGAGAATATGTCTAATGATTACTTGGTAATGAATTCCAAGACCAAGTACAAGTGCAAGAGCCATAATAATTTCAATCATAACGGATGAATATAACCAAACGTGAAGTTTGTTACTAAGTGTTTTACAGTGTAATAGTAGAGGTGATCAATATATTTTTCTTGATATCTCTATTTGTGCTTGTACTACAGTCATTAAAAATGTATGAGCTTTCAACTTTTATTTCTTAAAAATACAGACAGAAGTATATAAAACAGGGTCATCTATTAGCATATACCCAATTGGCTAAATTGCAATCCTGTTACTGTAAATACTTTTGTTACAGTTCAGACAATCTCTTTGAAAAAATCATTACTGTTTGGATATAAAGTTCATGAATTGTAGTGGGCGCTGTCACTGGTACTCACCTCGATTTTCAATAGGTTACTTATTCACCAGTGAGCATGAAGTGCATAGTGCTGTATGGAAGTGTCCATACATGTGCACAATTCAGCTTTGTGTCTTGGTAACAAAAGCCAGACTTTCATTGCTCTCCGGGTTCTGAGGGAAAGTGGCCCTCTGAAATTCCCAAAGACTGCCAAGTTTTAATTCAGAGATGTTGTTTCAGTCCCTTTAAAGGAATTTTCCTGTATTGAATTTATCATGGAGCTCAGGTGCAATGTTATTATTCCATTTTGACTGCTCTTTATTACCTTACTCATACTGTATTGCTTGGACAGATTTGTATACCAATACGACCATGATTGTATGAAGTACATGTAATTTTTCAAAAGATTTTGTTGCTGTTGTTGATCTATTTTGTATTCAAGTTCTTTATATTGCTCAAGAAACTGCATATGTTTTCCAAATTTGTCTTGCACCTTGATTACAAAATCCATGCCTCATTAATGACATCAAGCTACTTTTGTCTTCAGTTTGGTAGTATTCTGAAAACTGGTTTACTTTCTTAGTTGATATGACCTACTATACTAATGGGGAAAAGGTGGTTGCAGAATGCCCTCCCTACAGAAAAGCGAAGAACAGAGTTAAACAGTTTTTCAGAGCATCATATGTTAGGGTCTGTGTGTGATGTCAGTTTAATTATTCCATCCAAAGTATTCAAATGAATTCAAACATACTAAATGACATATTGGTTAATAGTCCTTCTATTGTTCAATTGAGTGGATGTCTTCATATATTTCAAAGCCTCTGCTAAGAAATGTGTAAAAAATGTATTCATGACACTTGTTTCTGTGTATAACACTTTTTAAATTTTTTTGTGTTAAATTGAATAGGAATATTCATAAGTTTATTTAGGATAAAACGTATTTGCAATCAATTGGAGTTTCTACCTAAGAAGCCACATTAGATTATAAAGTAATGATATATATTAATTAATTCCAACTCTTAGCTGTGTTGAAAAAATGGGCTTTGTACTCAGAATGCTCACTGTGATGTGTTTGATTGACCAAGTACTACTGTTTTGGGGGTTTTTTTGTGTTTTTTTTGTAATCATTCCATGAAATAGCTTCTGTATATGTGTATTCTGCCAATATGGATATATGGATATATTGATGTGTATTCAAGTATGAAGGTTTTAAAATGTAAAGAAGAATTAAAGTGACCAGCTTAGGGCTTTACAAAACTAATTTCCATTCTACTTGGGTAATATGAAACCAATCTACTTGTACAATATTTACATGTAACTTAAATATATGATAAACAACTAACAAAACAATGCCCTTAGAAACATGCTTTGATTTACAGCTTCGGAGAGAATGCGTTTCCTTGAACATTCGCTAATCACTGAAACACCTCATTCTTTGCAATGTGCCTTATGATCAAAACACCTTTTTTTTGTAAGAAGCTTAGTGTTTTTTGTTTGTTTTTATCTTCCAGTTTTTCTATTTTGTTGAAAATGATGAGCCTTTACCTTTAGACCTCATCTAACAAGTATTTCATTGTTTCTGTAAAGCCCTTCTTTTAAGCTGCAAATATTAATCTATCCATCCATTTCTCATTTTATCATTTTACATGCCTTGAATTGATGGAGCTTTCTTTCATTCTTCAGACTTAATTACCATTATACATTGTATGGTATGTATTACATGTACAGGTGTACCAAAGACTTTGCTAAATTGTTACTAAAGGGCTGCTCACATACATGTATATCAATGATGCAATACAATAGCGATCATAGTGATGCAATCGGTCTGAGAAGAAATGGTATTGCATCCAAGAAAATTGGTACTGAAGGCAGGGTAACCTCGCTAGTCATAAGGACCGCTATCCATAACGCGTGACTAAATGAATAGCGGTTGTGTATGAATAGCAGTCCTTCTAAATAGCGAGCAAACCATGGATAAATTACCTCACTATTCATAAGGACTTCCATTCATAAGGACCACTATTCATAACTATTCATAAGGACCGCTATTCATAGCGCGTGTTAAATGAATAGCGGTTTTCTATGAATAACGGTCCTTATGAATAGCGAGTGGACTTGCTGAGGGCTCTTTAGCATAAATCGTTCAGCACCATGCATATACTGTGTGGACCATTTATATCATTGATATACATGTATGACCAGGCCTTAACTGTATTTAGTTCACTTCTCAACCTTGTGATAACTTTATTCCATTCTAAATCAAATTAATTTCTGAAATAATCTATATAGAGTACATTCTATTGGAACAATAATATTCATATTGTATTCCTTTGTAATTATGGCTTTAGCAATGTTATTCTATATTTTCCTCCTGTTTTGACAGCGGATGAGGGATTCTACTTGCAATGATTATTATAGATTCAAAGTTTTTATCGGTTTTATTGTATCATTTGATAGTTTATGCAGAGATACATGTGATTAGGATGTGCATAATGTAAAAAAAAAAGAGATGCGCAGTATTAGAGTTGTAAATAGTTCTTTGTGCTGAGTTGAAAAGGAATAATATATTTTTATATTATCGAGTTGTCTCGTTAGCTGCACCAAGTCCGCAATTGCCAGAATTATTGTTCAAGCTTTTTGTATTTGTTCAGATGTTTAGCATTTGTTATTGCCCATAAAAGGTAGATTCAGCCATTTGTAATTCCATGAAAGGGGCTAGGAACAAATGAGTCCAAAATCATTCGGGCAGCAAGAAAAAACAGCAAAATCTGTGCGAAATTGTTCTTGCTAATAAGCGCACAATTTTCTAGCCCATTTGCATGAGTCTCAAAACGAGTACCGGTAGTTCCAACATTTTTAAAAAGTTTTAATATTTAAATTAAAATCGCTGTGTGAATAGGTCGCAAGGAGGCATGTACACAACCAAGATTCCATCAGTTGTACACAAATAAATGCTGCATACTTGCATCGTTTAATTGACCCTCGTTCAATTGATGTGTGTCAGAGTGTACTTCATTTCTGACAACAACACAGATACGTGTAGATATTTATTTTTAAGTAATACTGTGCTGAAAGGCTCTCAGTCCTGATAATTCACCCTTGGTATTTGATTCTCATTTAGATTTGGGCTTTTTTTTTCAGTTTCAATGAGATTGCACATGGCTGAATCTGCTGTGATGTGTTTCTGTTAGGCGATGTATTCGGAAGGTACATGTACAGTGGAAACTCGGTATAAAGAGCTCCGATATAACGAGATTCCTGATATAACAATTTTGCTGGTCCAAAGTCTTTTTGTACTTTTGGTTTTTTAACCCTTTCATGACAGGAATTATTCAAGGGCTAAATTGATCACATTTTGTTTATCAAATTGGCAACATTTTTTTTTTCTTTTGTGCTAAATGGTTCTAATAAAGTGTAATGTCTTTGAAAACAATGTCAGTGATTACTAATTTTGTTGAAAAGTTTTTAAAAATTGCCAATTTGGATAAAAGCACTGATTTTAAATCTCTCAATGTGTTGCCAATTTAAGGATTTTAAAGCTTATTCTCATTTTAAAAACTCCTGGCATCACACGCAATATGGTCATGCAACAAAAATTGACATAGTGTGTGCAGAAAATTTCGCTCTTTCTTCTCATGCATGCGGTATATTTTTTAGAGCTCTGAACCAAAAGTTATGAAGCCAAACCACAAAATGTGGTCATTTGTCTCGAAAGGGTTAACCCTGATATAAAGAGATTCCTGATATAACAAGGGAATTTTGCTGGTCCCAAGTCTTTATGTACTTCAGATTTAGTACCCTGATATAAGGAGATTCCTGTTATAATTTTCATGTTCCCAAGTACCTTGTTATAGTGAGTTTCCATTGTATTATTTGTCAGTCTGCCATTCCTATTTTCATGTAAAGTATAGTGGAAACTCACTATTACAAAGGACCTTGGGACCGTAAAAATTACGTTATGTAAAAAAATCTCCTTATATCAGGGTTAAAAAAACAAAAGAACATAAAGACCTGGGACCAGCAAAATTACTTTGTTATATATCAGGAATCTTGTTATATCAGAGCTCTTTATAATGAGTTTCCCCCTGTATTACCAGTTCATGTTTTAGGCAATGTTTTCTTAAGTACATGTACTAGACATTTATATGTATGGCTCGTGTGTGGCGATGTATTCCTTCCATTTAGCCATTGTTCTTTGAAACTTCTTGTTGAATTTTATTATGATGTTTAGATTTTGTTACATTTTAAGGGAAGTCATTCTCATTCTTTTAATAAGCCTTTCATTCAGAAAAACATTGGAATAGATCCATGCCACTTAGTAAAATGAAAATATAAGAAATGTACTGATTGTTAAAAGTGATTGATCACAATTGAAGTGACTCCTAAAATTTGTAGACTAGTCCTTGGTGTACCATAATACTCTTGAACTTTCACTCGTCTAAAATCAATATGAAGTAATATCTTTAAATTTTATTTGTAAAAGAGACGCCTAGCAAGTTGCTCAAAAGTGATATGAAGTGCTACCATACTTTTTTGTTTTCTGTTTTGATATAAGTTTTTTTTTTTCCTTCTTCAAAAAATCGTAGTATAACAATGTGAGCTAGAGTTTATTTCTTAACCATAGATTACATGTATAAGTTGAAGATTGTAAAGGCTTTTCCTTTATGGCATAGAGAATATTTAATTTAATGAAAGATTCTTGCCTTTTCAGTTCCATCCATTATCAGTCTTGGACCTTGTAAACAGGAATTTTTACTAGTAGTAATTTATTATTCATCATCTCGTACATGTTCCTTTCAATTAAGTAAAAATTCACCCATTAAAGCTGTATTATAACCGTAAATCGTACATAGCACATTTAAGAAAGGCATTAATTGGCGGAAATGATATTTTTGACAAAGGTGCATGTATGTATTGTGATCTTCCACGTGACATTTTTAAATGGAAACGAAAACAATTGACACCATATCAGTGAATTCTTCCCCTCATTTGTGTAGTAGCCTTTTCATTGGTGTATTTAAATTATATATGGATGCAAGATGTTTTCACTGCTGTCAAGAAAATATTATTGCTTTCACTTTGAATACTGAGAAAAAAGCTGATAACTTGATTAAGGAGGACAATTTGTTTATCAAACCCTTCGTTGCTGTATTTTTACATAATTGTATTCACACTTGTTAAATATTCAGTGCACAGAAATTTTTACTGCACTAGGAAATTACTTGTTTTGCAAAAAAGAAGAAAGAATAAAGCAAAAGTTAAAATAGTTGTTGAGTCACTTTGTCAAAGAGTTTTGCAAGCCACCCTTAAGAATAAAACCCTGGGGAAATATCCATTTTAATGAAAAGAGAGGATAGAAAGAAGCAATTTTTTAAAAGTTCCATCAAAATCGGTTACGAAATGAAAAAGTTGATAAGTCTCAATTTACTTTCTTTGGCAATCTTCAAATTGGCGATGTTGCTTCAAAATGGCACGTTTAGTAGTACAACTCTCCATATGTTTTGTACACAAAATTTCTTATTTTCTCCATTATCTCTGCTACTTGTCTTTTTGTGAACTCGACATATGTTGTGTCAAATACATTTTCCCATGAAACATGTATATACATGTATATCTTGAGCTAAGAAGGAGACAAGCTACACCTTGAGAGATAATGGGGAAAATATGAAATATGAAGAGTTGTACTAACCTGTCACTTTGAAGCAACATTGCCAATTTGAGGATTGCCATAGAAAGTAAATTGAGACTTTCTCATTTCGTAACCGATTTTGATGGAACTTTTAAAAAAATTACTTCTCTCCATCCTCTCTTTTCATTAAAATTGATTTTTCCCCAGGGTTTCATTCTCCCTTAACTAATGTTTTAATACCTTCAACGTGCCTTGATTTCTGTTATTATCATGTTTGGAAAAAATATGA